>CM034546.1:37550488-37839791 GCA_020055645.1 Tomocerus qinae | reverse complement strand
GTCATCATTGATTTGGTTGAAAATTCAAACAACTTTTTCTCATGTATTTCACTTCTGGCTATTCGAAATCATTTCTGTAATGCAGCTGAAATGGTAGTCAGGAAAAAGAGCATAAAACGCATTATGCATTAAGATTCAAAGATGGCCGAACATTTAACTACAAACAAAGAGTATATTCAAAACTATAGAACTTACCCCCATAGCGGAGCGAGAAAAATATCCCCTTTAAACTGAATGTCATTAATGACGCGAATTAGAAATTATAGTATAGTATAAAATATTGTATGCATGCGTAATATTAAAATACTAAAAGGTCGTGCCAGAACCGGCGAGGCAATGAGAATTGGCAGGATGGAACGCCACACAGGCTGGTATCCTTCGCTTCGTTAATGCCATGCGACGACCGCGAGTTAGAGAATATCTTGGAGAGTTTGTTCTAGAATTGAGTTAGTATTCATTGAGTGTTCAGCGAGAGCTCTAGGTGATGGGGCTAAGAAGATGAGCTGACAATAAAGGAATGGTTGTATTCTGGACATTCGCTGAGTGGTTCTCGTCATTTATTGGCATCGCGCTAGGTCAGTAGATACCCGGTTCACCCGTTCACCTCTGAATAACCACGTACCTATGCTTTACCGACGATCTACAACCCCCAGTCTCATTGCTATTTCACAAGATTCGGAGCAAAATTTTTTTGGAGGACGGAATGGAGGCGGATATCACGACTTACGATGGGACTTCGTTGGACTAGGGATCACTCCTCTTTCAGCGTAAGTCCAGTACAAAATTAAAATAAATACATTTATTATAGGGACAAGGAGGCATAATTGGATTAAAAAAACTATTTTTGGGAGTAATTTTGGGGGAGTGTGCCGTAGTAGTCACTCAGGTCGTCCGTATAAGGTTAAATTTTTATTTTCGGGTATTCGGAGCGAATTTTGATTTTCGAATGGGCTCCTTTCTAATTTATTTGTCGTTAAAATGTGTATTCAACTACATCGGGGTGAAAATATTGATCAAAAAAGTGTTTTTGTTTACGTGAGGAGACAGATGATGCAATTAGGTTGACTACTGCGCACGAAATTAATTATAAAGAAGTCCAAGACTAATTTTGCAAACTTTGGGGATCATTTTTCTAAGATGAATAACCTATTTACTAAAGTTGGGGATATAATTTGAGGCATAATAAATTTATGTTTGGGCAAAAATTTCGATATTTTGTGCACGGTGCGTGCTGAGGATTGAATCGCGCACAGTATTTATTCGTTAGGTACTCTAGTATAATTTTGAGACATTGGGGGATAATTTTCCAGTGATTATTAGGGTCTTAACTAAGTTTTTGGCATATTTTGGGATAGGATATGTATCATATTTAGTCAAAAATTTGTCTTTTTATGTGATGGGTAGTGCATACGTGTGTGTAGTGTATAGACAGGGTTTCGGTTGCCCCGGCATAATATAGTGGCATTAAATACTATACCCACACGCATATTTCTTGTTGAATTGCAAATTGTATGTTATTATCATAACTACAAATTAATTCAAATTCTTTCAAAAATATTTTCTAATGTAACTTTTGTTTGGCAAATACGGACTTCAATATTTATTTTGCTATAGGAAATACTTTCTATTCCGTTAATTATCACAGGGTGGCAATTAATCCTAATGAAGTAAACCCTGACTTACTGTGAAATAGAGCAGAGCTAATAATATATCTACTTTTCACATCGAATTGGAATTTTTGGACATGCAGTGAAACATTAAAATAATTTATTTCAGTTCGATTTTGTCATTTTTGCTGCTGCGTTGTCTTGAACTTTTGCTTAGCTAATTTCAGGCATTTTTTAGTAAATCTGGAACAAAACTCGAATTTTTCTGGAACCGATTTTTCTTGCATTGCCTTATTGAATCTATAGACTTTGGTCTATGTTAAGATGAAGATTCGGGACTTTGCCTAACTCTCATAGCTAAGCGATTGGTTTATGTTGGTGTTTATTGGCGACGATTCTAGTACCTTCAACTTTGCTTCGTTATCTACGATTCTGACTTTGAACAATGTGATCACACCGAGCATGAATGCGTAGAAGTAGCTGAAAAAGGCGCTTTCATGAATGTTAATGAAGTTGAATGACTGGCCATATTTAAATTTGTTGAGTTTCAAGATAAAAGTGTAATGTTGCTAATGAGTTGTGCATGCATTCCAATTTAATAACAAGTATAACCTAGTATGTAATGATAAACAATTATTCTAAACTTTGGGGAAGTTTATTCCTAATTAACCAAATATCATAAAAGGTCAATTCTAATCCTAATTTGTTTCTTTGAGTTTCCATTTATCTAAAAAAGTTATTTGACTACCTTGATGAAAATAATCGGGACGTGGAAGCCCGAGTTGACGAAAGGGAGGAAAGATCATAGTATGACGGTAGAGTGTCAAGGAGGAAGGATGTCAGCGAAAGAGTCTGTCGGAGGGAGGTCATGCAAGGAGGGAGGTCAGTTACGGACAGTGAATCAAGCGACGGACATTCACGAACTGAGCTGCTGAAACTCAACTACGATGGAAATTGAGGAAGAAGAAGCTTTTGGTCAACAAAACGACTGACTCCTTGGATTTTAGTTTTCGTTTTATTTTATTATTGGCATTATGAACTTTTGAATTTATTTGAAATATTTAGTAGTTTATGGCAAGTAATTGCGATTTAAGAAGGAAAATTTTTGGTTTTTATTTGAATTGCAAAATTGAATTTACGTTTATTTGTAAATTAGTTTCCAATCATTTGCAGTTATTTTAGAGCGAATTGGATTTTAATTTTGATGAAATGTGGACGATTATTATTAGTATTTGGTTGAACTTTTTTTGGGATTAATTTGAAATTGAATTAAATAATTTTGGAAAGTTTTGTATAATATGGAATGAATGTTTGGTATAGTATGGCACATTGGGAATGAAAGTGTGGAAGGTTCACATACAATTATAGTATCTGATATTGAACTTAATTCAGACATATTCCTTTTAAGTCTAAATATTATTTTATGAATTTGTTTTAGGTTTGAAGAAAATGAGGAAGTACTACTATTTGAAGAAAATGGGCAAATACTACGTAACTGTTTATTTAAATTATTTTGAAAGTAAAAGTATGTATAATGGTATAATGTTTTGAATTTTGGAGTTACTTTTGAGGGAAAAGTGAGGTTAAAATAATAATTAGTAATTTTGACTTAAAATTATTTAGTAATGAAACTGATATTTGAAGATGGTAGTAGGGTTTATTTTATTTTTATTCAGGGAAGCGCTACAGAAACACAGATAGTTGCACTGAAAATACTAAATCCATGGTCTTTTTCTTATTTATTGTTTCCTTACCTAGCATTACAGAAAAAATAAGTTTTGAACATAAAAGTTTTAATGGCATTTAAATTTAAATTTTGAGTTTTGATTTATTTTGAAAAAGTATTCAACAGTAAATTAAATTCTGAGTTTTGGGGTGAAATAATAATGAAGTCAATTTTTAAGTTGGAATTTATTTGAAATGTTGATTTTGAATTAAAAGGTTAGGGTACATGAAAGTATTCATGAAGTATGCCGGTTCATAAAAGAGAATGATTGAATATTGAGTGTTGGTCGTGAATGGAGTACAGGATGATAGGAATGGGCGATTAGTTTTTGCTATTAATCTTGTATCTCGAAAGTGTGACAGAGAAAAGTAGAGCTGGCGTTGATGGTAGGTATGAGAAGGGACGTGCGAGGGAGTGAAATCTTTCATGTCGTGGAAATACTGGGTGTTAATTGCTGAGTTCGAATTGTCTCTAACTAATTTATAGTTTGCACTTCGCTGACACCATGCTGTGAGAGTGATTGAATTACGGTTGAACGAGTAGCCCGTAAGAACTTGATAATCGTCCAGGCTATAATACGGAATGATAAGGTAAAATAAATTCTACATATGTTTAGTATCTTTTGATTTATTTTAGTTGAAATTGGGGTGAATTAATAATTTGTATGTTGGATAGTTGACTTGATTATTTTGGGAATTTAAGGAGTTACAGTTTAATTGGTGAAATATGAGAATGCGCTTTAAAGAGCAATGTTTTGAAATGAAAAGTATGTTTTTGCTATGGTTAATGAAAAATCCTAATTTGCTTTTGTAAAAATGGATTTATTGTGTATTTCATTTTGGGAAGTGCATATAGTTTGTAAGGAAAACTACTGTCATCAGGTTCCAGAAAAGCCTAGGAAATGTTCATGATACCGTGAATCATTCGTGCTAAGGAAACCAGGAGGGGAGTAAGTCATTTATAGGTTAATTGAAATAACGTTATATCGGGTTTCCCAAAGAGAAAAATAAGCCTAAGGTAATATTTACAGTACTATCCAATTCATTAAATGCTATGCAGGGAAACCGGGAGGAGAAATAATATTTAAGATTTGAGTGAAAAAGATGGAGTTCAAATTCATGAGATCCCACTCAATAAAGATATTTAGTTTTAAGAGAGAAATAAAGAATAGATTCCGAATCAGGGATCTATTCTAATGGAAATATTTAGGTTAAGGGCGTTACCATTATCTGAAGGAGCAGACCAGGATCATAAAGATGATAGCCTGAAGGAGCATACCAGGTACATATAGTTAAGTAAGTTAAAAAAAAACCAGAAGATTAATGCCAGGTAAATAGAGTTAAGTAATTTAAGATAATCTGAAGGAGCATACCAGGTACATAAAGATGTTAGCCTGAAGGAGCATACCAGATACATAAATATAAGGTAAATAGGATTAAGTAATTTAAAGTCGCTGAGAAGGAGCATACCAGGTACATAAAGATGAAAGCCTGAAGGAGCATACCAGAACATAAAAATAAGGTAAATAGTGTTAAGTAAGTTATGATAGTCTGAAGGAGCATACCAGGAACATAAAGATGTTAGCCTGAAGAAGCATACCAGCTACATAAAAATAATAGCCTGAAGGTTAATACCAGGTAAATAGGATAGTATTATTTAGGAAAAGGTGTTTAAGAAAGTGCAATGCACTAAAGAAAATGATGTATTTAATGTTTGGAGGTTTTGAATTGAAAAGTAAAGTTTAATATATGATTTTTTGAGTTTAATAATGAAATAATGTTTGAGTTAATTTTGATTAAATGAAAAGTAAAATAATATTATGTTGATTTTGAGAAATGAAGTATGCCCCCTAGTAAGAAACAGTATAACTATTATATGATCTCAATAATATAAAGTAATGAAAAGAAAATTAAGTTTTGGTTTGATTTAAAATGGTAAAAATGAAAAAGGGGTTAATTTAAAATGTAATGAAAATGTTCTAATATGTGTGTTTTTGTGATAATTTACAGTGTGTGTTTAGAGCTGATGTGTATGCTTGTCTTATATTTCGAGAGACTGAGATCTAAAATTGAGAAGCTACAGAGATGTCAAATTGTGACATGATGATCTTAACGGCAACGATCGTGCTCATTTTATGGCAAAGACGATAGCCGCATATTGCTCCTGTGGACGTAATCAACGTTCAGAGCTAGAGTGAAAATGAGAATACCATCATCGAATATATAATAATTTGTGATTTTATATTATTTTGTTGAAAATTGAAGTTATAATTTTGAGAATGATTTTGATGAAATTATTGTTATGAAATTTTGTGGGATTTATCACCAATGATGTATTGGCTATGATCTTTAAAATTCTGGATACCTATGATACTAATGTATGATGTAATGTGTGGTTGAAATGTTTTGTTAGTTATTGCAGATATTTTGTGAAATTTAGTTTTTGAAATGTTTTGTTAAGGTTAAAAATTATTATCTTTCACTTTGTTTTTCTTTTGGTTAAAGGGGCGAAAAAAGGCTGTGAGAAAGCACTTTTATGTATATATAAGGGGATGTGACATAGGGGTATGAATTATAGTATAGTATAAAATATTGTATGCATGCATAATATTCAAATACTCAAAGGTCGTGCCAGAACCGGCGAGCCAATGAGAATTGTAGGATGGAACGCCACAATTCTCCTTGCTTCGTTGTGTGCCATGCGACGACCGCGAGTTAGAGAATATCTTGGAGAGTTTGTTCTAGAATTGAGTTAGTATTCATTGGAGGTGTTCAGCGAGAGCTCCTGGGTGATGGGGCTAAGAAGATGAGCTGACAATAAAGGAATGGTTGTATTCTGGACATTCGCTGGTGGTTCTCGTCACTTTATTGGCATCCAACGCTAGGTCAGTAGATACCCGGTTCACCCGTTCACCTCTGAATAACCGTACCTATGGCTTGGCACCTGACGATCTACAACCCCCAGTCGCGGGCTTATTTCACAGTCGTCATAAAAAATCAATATCAGCGTGAAGAACTTTTTATCATTCTACTTTGAATGTTATTGAAAATACAAATCCTCCTCTCATGACTCGCGACTCATAACAAATTGTATTCTTGGAAATTAAACATCATAAATATATGTTAAAAACAATGTAAACGCCATTGAGCATGATTAGAAAGCAAACACAGTAGAGTCTGTCAAATTAACAATTGTAGACCTTCCTCCCCGTGGTAACAATTTGTAGTCTAACCCTTCAAGTAAGGTGACGACAAACATACCACCAATTTGGGTTGCACAAAATTCTGAAGGGGTCATCAGTTGCAGTGGCCCAATTTATCTTAGCAATTAATGCTAGAGAAGAGACATTTTGTGTTTTCTTGAAATTTTTATTGCATTATCAAAAAAGTATCATCAAAAAAAATTTAAAATCTACCCCATCGCGCATCCGATTAAGATTCGCCTACCAATAAAAAAGGAATCCGAGTAAGAGTACCCAATAGTTCTAAGAACTAATCTGAAATTACATGGTATATAATTTATAATTTGAGGTTACAGTTGGTTTGTGGTTGGTTTTGCTATCAACTGGCAGGGTTGACAACCTCGTTGGTGCCTCACTGGGTACGTAAATATCATTTAGTGCGACGTTATTTAAAATTGAACATTCTTTCTCTTACATTAGACTCACTCACTTACGAAGACTCAACTGAGCAACATTCAGTGTAAAAATGTATTCCATATACCCAATTGTACCATTTTTAATTTCTATAACTATAAAACAACATCAACTGCTTTCAGAAATTTATCGTTCTATAGTAATTGTGATTTTAACATGATTACTTTCTCTAAATCCGAATGGCAGAAAAGATTTTATTCTGTCGAACCAAAATGGCCAACCATGGACCTTGGCAACAATAAAATATAATCAAAACCCTCTTCGGTCGTCATGAAGATAATCCACGGGATCTCTCTAGAAGTTTCTGCACTGTCAATATTCTAATGGATGTATGCTTCCTTTTTTCATCCGTCTCCCTTCTATTTTGGAAAAGAAGTAAATCGTCGCGAATCTAGATTCATAATCGTCTTCCATAGTAGATTGAAATGGATGGATCCAATATGGCACAAACCCATTCAAGTTTTGGTGAAAACTCCTCTCTTCCTGTTGCTGTAATGAAGTTTGGGAAATGAAATATTCGATATACACGACAATTCTGTACCAATCCGAAAAGTAAAGTCTTCAACTCTTCATCCAATTCAAAACGAAGACTCAGAAGAAGAATGGGAAAGGATTTGGAATAATTTAAATGGGAATCTTCATGGCATTAAAATTGAAGGCATAACGAATTTAAAATTACACGCATGGGTAGTATAGGTGAACTATGTAAAAGAGGTGTTTATTTCGATGATTCAAATGAGTCGTTTAAATCTTGTTTGTGCAAATTCAGTGAGAGCTGTTGAATTAATGGCTGAAAGATTCAACTTCACTGCCATATATGCAAAGCAAGAAGATCGAAATAAGAAAAACATCAAAGATGTGGAGTCATTTGGATGTCATCATCTAAAGCAAGTACCCTTATATTGCACGATGGGCACTGACACTGTTTTTTCATTGAATACTTTCAAGAGATTGCCCCTTCCATTTTACTGTGAAGCCAACCCCATGACATTCCTGGACATCCCCCTTTGACAGTTCTGATTCAAAATACATTTGATGATTATTGCTGGTGGCTGATATTTTCGCTATTCCCGATTTCGTTTTATATGCTTTAGGCTTTAGAATTTCTACTTTTCTACAAGGAAATTAGAGTTTATTTTTGTATCCACAATAGCCGTCCTTTTTAAATCAGGATGTTTCCAATAAAAGGAGAAACATTTTGTATTTGGTAATTGTGTCCATGGGATTTGTAATTGCTAATCTATATATGAAACGTGGATAACAAGCGAGATTATTTCTCCGCCAGATAGAAAGCAATTCAAAGACTTTAAAGATCTCGTCAGAAAATGGATACAAGTTCGTTGTCGCAGAAAGATATATAAGGCGGAATATAGACGACAAACAAAGAATCGAATTGTTTGAGAAATATGAAATTCTGGACAAGATTAATTCAAGTGTCTTCATATTTGATTGGCAATCCGATGCAACATCTGAAGACTTGAAAGAAAACAGACTTTGATACATTTTTTTGACCATGTTGACCAACTTCTCAATGAAATTATTTCATTTACACTATAAAGACAACAAGTCAGCACGGTGTGCCCTTTATACCGTCTCTAGTATCTTCTGGTGGAATTTGCATGACTGTAAAGGAGACAGATATCGCTGTACCAATTTCTTATTCATTCTTAAATTGCTACCGTTATAGAATTCCAATCATATTTTGAAGACATGCAAGAGAGAGGTTTTCTAAAAATATTTTCAAGGAACAATTCTTTTTTTCGTAATTATTTGGAAGATATAATATCCCATTCAAAACTGGAAACATGAAGTATCCCAAGCTTTGCCCATTAATCATACCATGAAAGTCCGTACTATTTTCTTCGTTTGTAGGTTACTTTCTACTTGGATCATTCATCGCACTCTTCTCCTGGAATTGTTGTGGCACTGTAGATTGACACTGATAATGCACGCTGTCATTATTCTATCCCAACTAAAAACTGTCGTCAAACGTGTTCGGGAGAGGACTTCGTGTGTGTTTACGACGAACAACGTAAACATCGACATGTGTAAGACATGCATATTCATATATCCCTAATATGCATGCAATAATGAACAAATTCCCCTCTCATTGATTCATTTATTATATTAGTAACTAAAAACAAGCTATTGTATTGCACGCACGGATACGAAATTTATTTATTGCAATTATTCAATATTATTGCAACCATAGCAGATCAACTTTATTATTTTTAACCAATTATGATAATCTTTGGCTTATGCTTTAGTCATTACACCTACTAACGCCCTGGTCTTCTTGACTATCACATATTACCTTGTTACCTTTCGTGACTTTGCTTTGGAGATTTCGATTTAAACTGCCTGGTATTTGTTTTAATACATCGAAAATAGATGAAAAACTTGTTTAACTTTTGTTTTGAGAATTATGCCGTAATTGCACAATCTTACTTGTTTCTAGCTTTTATGTTTACAGATCTACTTCTTTACCTTAGTTAGTTTATTCCGACAAAATCATCCAACAGTCGCAGTGGACGGTCAACCGCTTTTAATGTCGTTTTCTTTTCGATTTCAGCAAATTGAGTGGAATTCGAAAAAACATCACTAAATGAACAAGTCGGCTGAGTGCCATTTTCGACTTGGCTGCTAAGAAAAGGACGCCGATCTGCTGTTGTATAAAAAATATTTCACTTTCTCAATTATTTGGTTTAAGTCATTAAGTCATCAATTTGATGAACTAATTAATTTGATGACGTAAGTATCGAATTCCTATGACCGAGGTGTCGAGTGTTCCATTTAGCCTCATCCCGTTAATTTTATTTACAGTTGTTGAAAGACGTTATAACCTAAATGCGGTACATTAGTTTTTTTAAATCTAAGTGTTTTTACGCATATACTAATAGGATAAAAAAGCTAAAACCGATTTTACACAATAATGTTGTGTTTTCAAATAATTTTAAAATATTTTTGCTGGTTTATTCTACAATCCACCAAATACACTTTTAAATAATGGAAATTGTAAATCTTTATTATTATTTATACTATTATATTTATACTAGGCGGTCACAGGACCCAGGTCCTGTCGTACATGTGGCTAGTACTTCTACAAACAATTTTGTAGGAAGTGAGTAGGCCAATTTCACCAGGGAACAAAAAAGGACCTTTTTTGCCTTTTTTATAAAAAAGGTAGGAGTAAGATTTTAAAAAAGCAGTCCTTTTTTGCCTTTTTTTGATGTAGCAGAGTGCCCCATTTACTTTACTTTACATGTAAATAAGGTAAAAAAGGTAAAAAGGACTGCTTTTTTAGAAAAAGTATTACTTTTTACCTTTTTGCAAAAAAGGAATACCATTTTAGTTCCCTGAATTACACCAGTATTCAGATGGGTTCAACACTAATATAATGAATAATGTATGTTCTTTGGATTGCTTTTGTTCCTGTACGTTGTATTTGTCGAAGCAGAACTCCATCCTTGAGTCACTGTCAATGGACCGTTTTAGAGGTTAAATTAGCCTTAACTTTGTCAATAGACCGTATAGAGAGGTAAAGTTAGCCGGTATTGGTAATGAACCGTTTAATGTTCAAGTTAGCCTGTATTGTGAATGGGCCGTTTAGAGGTCTAGTTAGCTTTTCTGTATTGGAAATAGACCGTTTAGAGGTCTAGTTAGCCCCTGTATTGGAAATAGACCGTTTAGAGGTCTGAAGTTAGCCTTAATTGGCAATAGACCGTTTAGAGGTCAAGGTAGCCCTATATTGGCATTGGACCGTTTAGAAGGTCAAGTTAGCCTAAAATGGCAATGGACCGTTTAGGGGTCAAGTTAGCCTTAAGCGGCAATAGACCGTTTACAGATGAAGTTAGCCTTAAGCGGCAATAGACTGGCGTTTACAGATGAAGTTAGCCTTAAGTGGCAATAGACCGTTTTAGAGGTCAAGCTAGCCTGTATTGGCAATGGACCGTTTAGAGGTCAAGCCTGGCTTTTGGCAAGTAACCGCCAAGCGGTTGGATTCATTTAAAAGTAATTTCTCTGCTTTAAATTTTGTTGTGGTTTTTAAAAAAGCTCTTTCCCTAAAATAAAAAAATGCAATAATTATTAAATAGAATATAACACTTAATGCAGAAAAAATAAGATGTATTATATAGTAGGGTGTATGTTAAAATAATCAACTCAAATGGAGTCACGTCGAATAAATGTACTACTTCATTTTTCGGTTGAATATATCATAGAATTGAATTTTTATTTGCTGGAAAGTAAAAAAAATTTTGGAGTTGATGACAACTCTTTCGACTTAAGGAAATAATACCTTAACTAAAACAAAATAATGCTGCCACCGTTGCAACAAAAGCTAACTCAGTTATTCAGCAATAATATTCACATTTTAGTCACCCATCATTATTTTTGCCTCTTTTCTGATTTAAACCTTGATATAAAATAACGATATTTATAAAAAAGAAAAGTGCTGCCGGATCCTGAGAAAAATAGATCGTGGTCATGGTGGGGGCATTTTGGAGGTGAGTTTTATTCAAACTTATAAAATGCGTTCAGTGGAGCACTTTTGCCTCATTGACATTTTCTACGGTTAGGCACTTTAGTTGGGCAGAACATATGAACAAAGCACGTGGACTATCAATGTTGGCCCACCAAAATTGTCTAACCGAGAAAACGTCAATTTTTCTGCTTGGAGTTTCAATGTGGAGGTAAAAGGCTCACTTCATTTTCTTAAAGTAAATTTGGTCTATTACCTCTTCAAAACTCAATTTACCGATGAGTCCTTGTTGATAACGGTGATGAATTCAAAGTGTGACACATGGCAATATCAATGGGACTGTTCTTTCAGGTTTATTTTTTAAGTGACAGACGTATTGTGTTCCGTTCAACGGATAGCGCAGTCAGTAGCAGATTCAGTTTTTCGGATAATCGAAAAACAGAGGGAGTAAGTTATTTTATCAGGCGTCCCGACAGCCAAACTAAAATGAAGCCGATGATTAGAATTTTCGGTTTTTACATTATTCTCTTACCCGCTAAATATTATACAGGTCTTCAGGTGACATCTTGGTTGCCCGGGTGCCAACTGAGTTTCATTGAAAATTTAGTGGGTAAAAGAAATACGTAAAAACCAAAAATTCTAATCGTCGGCCCAATTTTTGTTTGGCTGTCGGGACGCCTGAAAAATAACCTGCCCTCTGTTTTTCGATGTTCGGATTACAATGTCACTAACAAAACAATCAAATTAGGGATGCATTAAAAATGCGTGATAGTAGTTAAATTTTTTGAAATTGAATGTCGTCCATCACCGTTAAGTTGTTAGTTACCAAGTTTTACTTTCAAAAAATTAATAAAATAAAAGATTATTATTTTAATCTTCAAACCTATTTACCAGTGAGCACTTGTAGAAAATGGTGATGAACTTTAAAAAGGACGGATAGTACAACCGAAAAAGTTCCAGTTTTTGGAAAGAAAAGTGATTCTAACTACCAAAGCATTAAATACGTGATAATATACAAAAACACGAAATTTAGTAGTAGTTTTAGTTTTCTCAATTACTATGTCACTAAGAAACAAAAGCGAATCAAAATACAGAAATATTAAATGCGTGAAAGCATCTAAATAAGCACGAAGATTTCATCATCACATCTCACAGCACAGAACAGACCGCATTAATTGTACTATACTGTTTGTACGCAGAACGCGTGCACATACACTATTATGAAACACCTAATTAGTTGCGGTGCATAATAATAGGTTAACCGTTCTATTTTGATGCGAATGGAGTTTAAGATTGGGTTCTGCTTAGCTTCGTTAGCACGTTATCAGACAGAGCTTCAAATTAACACACGGTGATATAAACAAAACATACCGACCTACGGAAATTTTTACTGCGCAACTCGAACAACATGATTATCATTAGTAGTGATTGTTAAAATAGTTAATATTACTTATTACTGTGTTCTTTGTGACAAGCCTTAAATGTAAGCTCAGTGGCCATAAAGGCCTTTCCATATAATTATGACTTTGTGCTATGTATTTCTATTTATTTTGCAGCTTTACACTGAATAAAGCCTTTGTTGAATGGAGCTGTGTTTTTTTCATACACCCTTTAAATAGTGACTAAAACTAGTTTTAAAGGTCGATAAAAATAATGACACCCCAACTTCAGTATTTTATTTCATTAGTTTACAAAACTTGGCTTCAATTTGTTTTTCCAAAACATTATTTATTTTAAAATTAACTGATTCCAACGATATGATGTCTTATGACATGATAAATTATTTTATGTACATAGAAACTCGGTCTTTTAACAAATTTTGAATGGAAATTAGTTTTTATACGATTCTAAATAACTAGCCCCCAGCATGCGCTATTCGATTTGAAAAGGTATTATCAAGCTATCGTATTGCTTCCTTGAATCAAGCGAACTAACAACGCGGTAAAATTCAATCGTTCCATTTTTTCTAAGTCTACGATTATATTATAGAGATAAATCTAAGGCAAAATGTATTTCAATTATTATACACAATTCAATATCGATTTAACAGTATACGTAAAATCGATTGAACATTTAATAAAATTTAATTACCTAACAGCTCCACTGTCACCCGTTGTGAAATTATTGTTCTCATTTGATATTCTTTTTATCGTCATGAAGAGTCATTATCATAAATACCTATATAAAATAAAACATTGTTTTGTAGTCTACATACACAAAATTAATTTTAAATGCTTAATTTAATATGAATTCGAGATATACATCTACTCTAAAGTATAAAGATAAACTGACGCACGCGTATTGAATAATTAATGTTTTTAATAATCAACCCCAAAGCAGTTTACCCGATGTCCACCACACGCAACGTGCATTTGTCTGATGCCTTTCGAAGTTACCTGACAAAGGCACTTTGATTACAGTGGACTTCGGGTCAACTGCTTTGGGGTACATTATTAAAAACATTTGTATATACGTATGTTTGTATGTGTCTATATGTATTTATGAGAATAGGGCAAGCCATAATGTTTCAAAACAGAATAGTCTCCTGCTTAATTTATACATACACGCTTGCGCGTTTTAAAGGCAAAGTATGATAAAATTGTTAAATTTAAATACATCGTTGTGTGACGTGGTAGTAGAAACTTTTTCCTTTAATTAAGTAGAATATCCACGAACAAAATGTAGTGGTTGGGTTTTTGATATCTCTACTTTAAATGCTTTAAAAAAGTCAGATTTCCAAAAAAGTGAGCACTGAGACAGGAATGGAACTCAAAAATAATGGGATCAGCTCGAAAAGTCTTATAATATAAAAGTTTAAACTCTCTTATGGGACCAAAAAGTAACAATGAAAATTATTCAGTTTTTCTATTTAACTACTTGACACTAAATTGCCAATTAAAGCTAACTTGACCTCAAAATGGTCCATTATCAATTAGTGGCAGTATATAACTAAGGTTATGGTTTGAGTACCGTAAACCTCGAATTTAACATGTGATCATAAGAGGTGACCGGAGTAAGTTGCCAGTACTCACAATTATATTTCAAAACAAAAAGTTGACTCTAGGTCGTACTAAGGCGAAGTTTTGCAATACTTTTTGACTCTAATAATGTAAAATCTCTACCTACCGTCCCACCAAATGAGAAACCGAGGGAAGATCAATCGGAGTTAATATAAAAAATCTGTGTATCTGTTAGACGCATTCTAATAATCGTACAATTTATGCCCCGGAATAAACACTGGCTTTATTTATAACAGGGCCTGGGCCCTGAGACCGGCTATACATTATATTATTAGTTTTGAACCCATCTGAATACTGGTGTAATTGGCCTACTACAAACCAGTTCTTACAAAACTGTTTGTAGAAGTACTAGCCCCATGTACGACAGGACCTGGGTCCTGTGACCGCCTAGTATCTATATAATTTCAGTTTCAACAACCAAGGTGTATCAATTTAAAGTTATAAAATAAAGTCATTGAAAGTTATGAAAGTACAGGTTACCTAAAAGTTACAATACATATTTTACAGGAAATTTGTACAGACTGGACATATGAAAAATGCCTACGATATATATAAAATGAAAAACCAAAATTTTTAACGGACCTAACCTAATCTAATTCAATAAAACTTACATGAAAGTACATTTGACAATCAACAAGTTGTTATAAATTAGGTTAGGTACGTTAAAAATAAAAATAATTTAATCCTAGGCCTAATTTCCAGTAACGTATACAATGAAATGTTTATTAACCATTTCAGTTCAATTCAATTGTATACTCTCAGATAATCAGCAACAGATGGAGATTATCAAGCATTTTTACATTCTTAACGACAATTTGTAGCTTAAATACGAACTGTTCACTCACAATTAACTGTTAACAGCCTGGGTTCAGTTCATTGACGCAGGCATAATTCAAGTGTATGTGATTCGAGGAATTATGGACTGTGAGACGTATGAAATGTTAAATGTTCGTTAAATGTTAAAAGGAATGTTAGTAAGACATCAACTCTTTTTTGCTTTTGCTTCGGAAGCCAATTTTATCTTAGCTTTTTTGCTAATACTTTCCATATGACATGACTGATAATAATTATGAGGCTTCAGTTTGATAAAGTATAAACTTATAAATGTGATTGATATTGTGACTTAAAAATTAATTTATGATTATGATAATTTTTTGATAAAATACACAAAGGGCACATAAAAATAAATTACTGATTATATATTTCATTCCACGGTTAATATTGATGGAGTAAATAAAAAGAACGGCAAAACTCATTCTAAGAAACTTTTATGTTAAATAAGTCAACGTTGTCATCTTATTTTAATCTTAAATTCGATATTTAATTCCAAATAATTTTGTGGTAATCGAAATATTTGACATATTTATGATATAGGTAACTAAATTATTTAAATGTCATATTTGTCCAAGATTACTTATTGAGCACGTTTATAGAAACAGTGAGGATAACCCATAATCGTTTGGTCTACGCAACATTTTCTTGAACGACAGACATCTGTGTGAATGTGCGGCCAACCACAGTCAATTCTTAAACCTGGGTACGAATTATCGCAAGTTGCATTGGGATCTACATTACAAAGTTTACACCTATCAGAATCCGTTATTATATTAGAAAGTATTATTGTGTCTTTACCGCAAGTTTCTTTGTGCTCGTCGCTCCCGTCCCCGCAGTCATTGTCCCCGTCACAGATATAAGAATTCGAAACACAGTTCCCATTATTACAACGGAATTGGTCACTTGTACTACAATCTAAAAAAGTTGATATTATAAAAGATTCACATTAACTCAACAGTCCCAAATAAGTAATTTATCGTCATAATGACGCTTAGTATTAAAATGTAACAAACAATTTGTAAACAAACTATATTGCTACTAGCTAACTTTTTAATTAAATTGAAAATTTTTACGCCACAAGGAATTACAATTTTTTAAAATTTTGTGTCACCTTTAATAAAAAACCATGCAAGTTTTACTAATTGTCATAAGGTGAAATTATGATTACTAAATTACTTCCAGGTTTTTGAGATTACACTTTTGATGTTGATATCCAACTGTAGCGATTATTGTGATGTTATTATATTTGGATGATTTTGCTTACCAGATCTCCTTTGGTTTTCGTCACTTCCGTCCCCGCAATCATTATCGCCATCACGAACATAATTATCTTTAATACATTTTCCATTGTCGCATCTTTTTTTGTCCTTTTCACAAGCTACAAACAATAGTTACATAGTGAGCTTTTAATAGAACAATAAAACCAACTTGTAACTGTTTCTTACCTGGAAAGAAATAAAGATGCATAAAATTTGTTTTGGATGTTGTTAGAGATTGCTGTATACGAGATGTTTGTGATTTGGAATTAGTTAGCTCTTGTTCTAGTCGGCTGATGCTCGACCGGCAATAAGTCTGATCTGCCTGCAAGTTATCAATAGTCAGTTGTTTACTAACCAATTGCGATTCCTTGTTTGATATGATTCTATCCTTTTCTCCAATTTGATTTCGTAAGGAACTAGATGACGATTTTTCATTTAGTAAATCAGTTTGCGCTTGAGATAATTTATTAATGGTCTGGGATAAGTTGCCAATCATAGCTGTATTTATTTCGCCTAATTTTGATTTTGCTTTATTTAATTCTGTTATTGTTAAATTGTATTTTTCTTCTTCATTGCGAAATTTTATTGCAAACTCTCCAATTCTAGTTTCCATTGCTATTAACGCAGGTTGTTGTTCCGGTTGAATTTCGAATAAATATTTATATGCATTACTTATCTTCGTTGCCAATGACGGTTCTGTATTTTGTAGAAACTCCCACATGGGCTTGATTTGTACTTCCGTATTTAGGTTTGTCAATTCTCCTGCTAGGGATTCTTTCCACAATTGATAATAAGATGGTACACCCAATTTATCTGATTTAAAAAAGCCAACGGGGTCTTCCATTTGAAATTTGGAGCTTCCTCCGTCTACATCGATACTTTTTTTGGCATTGATGTTTTTTATATTTACAATTGGATCGTCTTTCAACTCCAAAATATTTTTTACAGTTTGCCTCAAATTCGGTGCTGAACAAGAATATCCATGGATGTCGAAATGTACAGAACCCCCAGCATAGCTTTTTGTAACTACGTGAGTTCCATAAGCATCGAAAAACATTTCCCATTTTTGAATCGATCTAGGATTTGTATCATTGATATGTGGCAAAGCTTTAACCTTGGACAAGAATCGATGAGACAGTTCTAAATTTTCTATCTGAAATTTAACAGTTCTGATCTCTGCAAGGACAGATGGGCAACTTCCAGATTGAAGTAAATTGTATCCTGGTTTTATATTTCCCATTTCGCTTGTTAATTCTCTACTTGGTATGTCTAGCAGAGATAATCGACTTTTTGGTACTCCTCTTCAGACGCAAAATGTTCGTGATAAACTTTTACATGTTTATCTTCTTGTATTGAAATCCCTGATGGAATCAAATATCCTAAACGACTAATCTTTTTTCGTTTATTTTAAATATCGACGATTGCATAACCCTATCCTCTACAATGTCGTAACTTTTGCCTACCAAAATGTGAAATGGTAATCGCGGAGCTTGAAGTCGAATGCTGCTTTCAGTAGAATTTCAGTTTCGTTTAAATTTCCTAAGTGTTGATAGAGTATAGCAATGTCTACGTTTCTTTTGGGAAGATCTTCAATTTTCGTTATCTGTCGCAGGTGTAATGCCCCTTGCAAAATAGGAAGGATAGTAGATTGCAATTTATATGTTCTTGATAGTCCTTCAAAAGCAGCTTTTAAACTTTTTGATATTTCAGTTTCTTCGGTGTTGAGTTGAGCAGCTACTAAACGTCCAAGAAACGATGCCACCCTTTACATCATTACCTTTCAGTAAATCCGTACCATGTGCCCCTTTTAAAATTATTTCTGTACGATTTCTACGAATATTACAAAAATTATTCATAAATGACTCCCAATTTTCTTGCTGGGATTCATAACCAATTTCTTTTCTTGTTATCAACAGTTTTAAAGCTAGACACAAGTTTTCTGGATAAACGTCCTTATTAGGCATCAAATATCCATTATCAACCTCTTCCAACATTTGTTCAGCAGCTTGATTTTCAGCGACAACCATTTTTAGTGGGGATGGAAACAAAGTATACTCTTTGATAGTATTTTCTACGCTTTTTAAATGACTTGCTGGATTTGTGGACGATTTTATAGGTCCACTAAGAAAATGTGTCAGTACAAATATCAGATTTGAATGGCGAGGATTGACTATCTTGCTGATCAGAAGACTTATGCCACGAAGCATTTTTACGAATCTGGAACCTTCACCCGAATATCTATTATCGTCAAATCGGCTACAAATCAAAACAACGTCTGGAGAACGATATTTCAATTCGTTATGATTTTCTAAGTATTCTTCCAACGTAGCCAAAAAACGGGCATCATTTTCAACACCTCCTGTGTCTTCCAAGCCAGGTGTGTCAATTATTCTCAACTCTGCGTTTTCATAATCTGGTAATGATATTCTATATTCTGTTATATCTCTTGTAGTTGATGTTGTAGATCCCACTTCAGCGACAGTGTAATTTACAAGTTCGTTTATCTATCGGTATACATTTTTATCAATTCTTCGATTAGTTTGCTTAATTCTTCTCTTCAATATAAAATAATTATAAAAAAATATCAAATAACGATTTTCTAAATTTACCATAGACGATTTCCCACATCCAGACAATCCAAGAACAAGAATGTACTTCGAAACTGGATTATCAGTAACGTCGATTTGCTGAAAGAATAAATTTAATTTTAAATGATACGCAAAAGGTTTTTCAATTTTTTTCCCTTCTGATACTTATTAGTATGAAGAAATAAGGAGAACAAGTTGCATATCCAAGAAATCTAAATTGTTACTGCAGATGTACATGACATGCTATTGAGAGAATAGAACTCGGGCTAGAACGCAACAATGCAAAAGTTAATGCGAGACCCTACTTGGCCGGTCTGTCGCAACTACTAATGCATGTCGTCGTTCTACCTTTAGTTACTGCGGCTGTGTTTGTGTGTTTCGTGGCCTTGGAACTTTGATTCGCAGCACATTACTTCAAATGAAGCTTTAGTGCTCTCCACGTGGGTTATTCGGTTCTAAATAGCAGCAACTAACTCATGAACCAAAGTTCATACCACACACACATTTACTTCCTTACACTATATTACGCGTTCACCATCATTTCACTCTGAAAAAACTTTATTTGGCTCATCCTTGACTTTTTTATAGACCTTGAAACTTTTTAACATTCATCTTATGTTACTATAAGCGCTATGCGTATCGAAAATTGCATTTTTGATAGGGAAGCAAATAATTAAATAACACAGATGGATATTAACAAATAGGGAAATTTATGGAGCCTAACAATTCTAGAGTTACGGCTGTATGTCTAACTATTCTGGACTTTTACAGTGAAGATAAAAATGTGTATGATGTCTAATTTTTAGTATCAAAAGTTTACTACACAAATTATTTGCTTTATTCCCATTAATAAGTTGTAAATCACACGCGTGCGTATCCAATACATATTATACAGTGAATTTTTTGACTTACTATTTCAGTAGCAATTGTGCACTCCCAGATAATCAGCAAAAGATGAAGTCGTTTAAACATTTTTACTTTTTATTTTAAATTTGTGAATCAAATATATGCTGTTTGTTAATAACTGTCGCCAGTTATGTTTTTTAGTTCATTGAAGCAGATATATATACCTAATTTGGCTGAAGTACGGCGAGTAGTTGTCCAAGATTATTTACGCAGAAACATGATGACGTCAACTTGAACTCGTTTCATGGTCTGTAGTAGTTAAGTCAAATTTTTCCTTCCTTCTTAACTTTTACATACTTATTATGACTTAATCTGTCTGTCTTATTGACTTATCTATATTAACTACTTCGTATAACTGGTATGCAATAATAATTTGTAAGTAATAATAAGTCGCCAGCTTGAAGACATTATCAGCTTATAAATGAGGAGACTTACTTAATAAATAAATTAATTCAATATAAAAAATAAATTAATACACATTAATTGTACAACTTGCCGAATATATTATTTGGTCTATAAATAGATATTGTACTGATACAGAGCTACCAGCAGAGCTGCGGCCAACCCAATTCATTACGAAGTAATCAATACGACCTACACCATTCATTATAATTTGTCTTACATCAAATGTATCATCATTCCTGATACGATGTTATCATGGCCAGAATGTTCACTCACAATAATGTACTGCAAAGAATATAATTTTAAAAGTTGATACCGTCCAAACACGTCCCAAGTATTTTTTAAACAAGGAAAATGTAAAATAATTGCAAACGAAAATGTGGAAATGCAAATCAAAATCGCTTATTGAACACAAATGCAATGAATGGCATTTTTAACTTTTAGAAAATGGTACAGCATTTAACGAATTTCTTCACCAAAATACTAATGTGCGAGTTGATTACGTTGATGAAAAAGTATTAATATTCCTACTTTTTTAAAGGGAATTGGATCTTGTCAATTTAATCAATTTAAAGTACCCTCAAATGAATTCAAATATCCAAGATATTAAACTGTCGTTGATTGAAATAAAAACCTTGCAGTTTTCAAACACTGCTGACTGCTGCGTGGTGGGTAAAAGAAATACATATTTCAGTCACTAAAGGAGTTAAACACGGTAGAGGTAATTTTTTAATCATACTAAAGGAATTAATATCTAACATAGTTAAGGTAGTTATTTCGCACTAGAATGAATAATATCGCTTGCATGTAATCTAACAATAAATTCCTTCCATCAAAGTATGTATGTTGTAATAAAATAGTGTATTTCCCTTTCAATAAATTTCCGTGAGAATCCGACAATTAAAATGCACGATTCAGGAACGTTTTGCGTGCTGTATATCTACAGATATATCAGTTTGGGAATATAAAATGGATATACCTACAAAAATGGATTGTCTTTTTATTTCATCTTTTAAACATCGAGTGGCTATTGAGAAGGCATTTTTTGAACATTTTTGTAAAATCTACAGTATTAATTGACGGGAAACGCTAACCCCATATTTATTAAAGACAAATATGATATCATTCAACAGAAAAGCCAAAATCATAACACAATATAGTAATTAAAAGGCCACTTAGCTTTGCAATTATTGTACTCATTACTCAAATGAAGAAAAATTTCTCATTCGATTGGTTTTTACAACAAAAGAAATTTTGCGACTTGATAAATGAAAATAATATAATATTAGGGATAGGCGTTATATATGTAGTAACAATTTTATTGTCTATGCTGAAGTAGGGTATCGCACAAAGAGTTTCTATTTTCTATTGTAATACATTGAGATTTATTGATAGAGTGTCGATAGTCAATACAATATCCGTATCCATTGTAAGTATCAGTGCTCATATGGATAAACATTTAAGTTACACTGGTATGTACTTATTTTCTTTGCATACTGTATATTATTTTGATACATTTCAGTTATAAATTTTTGAAATCTACAATTAAAAAATATTCATCCTGATCCTAAGCAAGCAATTTGCAAAAAAAGGTTTTTATCGTTGATTAATTAAGTTGTTACTTAATAATAAATTGATAAATAAAATAATTAATTGATTCTTTTTTGCTTAACAACCTTTTAGCTCACCATCAACTTTGCCCCATTGGCCTCGGTGGCTGAGCAAATGTATTCTTGGCAGGGGAAAACTGAACTCGAAATAAGAATCAATTATTTCCTTATTATGTAACTATTGCGAAACCAGTTTTAATGTAAGCCTTTGTCTTAAGTATATTAAGACTGTCGGGATTATTGAAACACCACATGCATGTATAGAAAGCAGAATATATTCCCAATAGTTATGTAATTATTTACCATTTATGCACGAAAACATTATAAAAAAGTTATCTGCACTACACCATCTAAGCTATCGAGCTTAACTTAAACACCTTTAAAGGTTAAAAGCTCAATTGTATTGGAATTGCTGTACTTCAAATTTTTGGATAGTATAATTTAGTAATAGCAGTTACCATTTGCTACGTTCTTTTCCACAGACAATCTGTTCTTCCTTTTTGTACTTCAACTTTTTGGATAAATATAATTCCCGACTTATAAAATGTCCTGTGACCGATTAACAGGATTTTATTTTTTGACTAAAATTGTTACACTATTAGCATTTGTTCTATCAAGTGTATTGATTCCCTTCCTTTTTCTTCTGCTTTACATTTGGAAATCTATTGTAACCTATTGGGCTATTATTTTACATGGGGATGTGTCTCCCATGAAATTTCTTGATTATGTAGTGGGTGTACTAATAGACATAGACATAGAGGACTATAAATCAAGACATTTTAATGGGAATATTGGAATTACGTGCAAACTCCGTGGAAACATTAACGGACATGCATTTTTTGAAGCATTCGAGAAAAATGTAATACAAATTGACTACAACAAAGATATTTCTTCCAGTCACAAACATATCCGTTTTCACCAAAGTATTTACAGATTTGGAGGTTATTGGTTTTTCAAAACATTTAGAAACAAATTAAAATATGAAGATCATGTGACTTGTACTACCTTAACAAATAATATTTCGTATGAAGAAGTAATCTGCAATTGGCTTAAAGTGCGCTACGACGTTAAAAAGTGTCCCTTGTGGGGAATTCTTTTGATTTACCGAGAAGAAAGTCAAGATACAATTTTTGCCTTCAAAATTCATCACATACTTGCTGATGGTTTCAGTTTAGTTCATATTCTTGATTTACTCACCAATACCCGAAACAGAAGTCGACAGAAAGAATTGCAAAGCACAAGATGGAAAAATGTAAGTTATTAATATTAATTTAGCTTCATTTGTGGAATATTTGTATATAAAATACAAATCATAAAATATTTTATGGACGGCGACTGGTATAGAATAAAAAATAACATCTCAGTTCGATTAACTCACAGTTAGATATTCTCAGGTACATATATAGTATGTATTTAAAAGAAACTGATGGATTATTTTTTATCGTTTTAGTTCTTGATTTTGGCAAAATCGTCATTCAGTTTTTCGAATACCTTATAAAGACAGCCGTGTCGGTGGACCAATCTCCAATTTATCGCCTGAAAACTGACGACGACATTTTCCTAACGTATCTAACTTTCCCAACTTCTGTTATTAAAGATATCCGTCAAAAATTTAAAGTTCGTTTCCAGTCTGTAATGTTATATCTGATAGTGAAATACGTAAATAGCCTCATCAATAAGACAGTCAATGATGAAAGTATTCCGGATAAAATAGCCATAGTGAATAGTTTACCATGGCGTAATCATCCACTAAATGAACTTTGCAATCGCTAGTAATGAAAATATAATAATTTATTAAATTTATTTAATTGGGTCATACAATTGGATTTCCAATGTAATTTTTTACACTGGTGAATGGGTTTTCAAATTGTTATTAAATTATACTGCTGGACTTCATTTTTATATGTAATTGATTTTTTATGTTTAAATGTTCTTCAAAATTTTTGACTTTTAGTACGATCGCACCTTTCGTATTTAAGATAACGAATAAAAGTAACCCAAACCAAGAAAGTGTGACAAATACAAACAAGATTTTTGAAGATTTCCATCATAGATATTATGACAGGGCAACCTATCATGCTATGAAACTGATGGCAGTATTACCAATAGAAGTGTCGGGAGTAGTTCAAAGCAAGTTTCATCAAAAAGCAAACTGCTTTCTATGGACACGTAGTTAGTACCGAAAAGCATTCTAAAATATTTGATATTGAATGTCAAGACATCAACTTCTTTTTGGTGCCTAACAAACAAAAATGTTGGTATTTACAATCATTCACAATTTAATTAACATATAGTATCGAAACATTATAATATCCTTTATGCTAAAATCTTTTACTCTAATAATTTCAGTAATCTCGGTAACTGGTGTAACCATATCAAATGAAGTTAAGCTGGCTATCATTGGACCAAAGTCATTGTTTTCTTCGCAAGAACAAGCTGACAAATACGCGAAAGATAATTTCCTACGTCATATTGCCAACATTATTGCACATCCTCAAATGTTTGAGTAAATCCCGCCAAACATGTAGAATGTGTGGAGGTGGAGGTAATGTGAAAAAATTCTGCTGCAATTAACTCGTTGTATCTGCATTTTAACGGAAAATACTCATAAACTGCTTAAGACGCTGTTAATTAAATATTTTGGTTTCTTTAATGTATTTTTAAAAATTCTGATTAGTTAATTTTCTAAGTTATTCCAGATAATCTAAACCGAAAATATTTTGAGTCTAATAGTTATAGTTTTGACTTATCGTAAAATCTGTAATTAACGCCCTGGCGTTTAGTTTAAAATTAAAAACCTACGGCAAGCCGTAACAGAAGCTCGCCTGAGTGAACGGGACCGTGACACATTTTTTGGTTGACTGATAACACAAACAGCTTTATTTTGATTAGTAAAATGTAATTCAAATTTGATCAATATTTACAATCTTCAACATCAACAGACAATCGATATAGAATAATATTGACTATGAAAATCACCAGAAAATCAAAATAGATTAATATTAACTATAAAAATCAACAAAAAAATCAAAATAGATTAATATTGACTATAAAAATCAACATAAAATCAAAATAGATTAATATTGACTGTTAAAATCAATAGAAAATCAAAATAGATTAATATTGACTATTAAAATCAATAGAAAATCCAAAATAGATTAATATTGACTATTAAAATCAATAGATAATCAATATAGATTAATATTGACTATTAAAATCAACAGAACATCAAAATATATTATTGTTGACAATGAAATTCAATTAAAATTCATTAGAATAATGTTCAATATGAAAATCAACAAATAATCAAAATGTATATAATAATAGCAATTCATTTACCCTTTAACATCAACTTACGACTTTCAAATTTTTACTGGATTGGCCTCTCATAGTCAGAACTCCAAACCTCGAGTTTCGAAATGATATCTTTCATAGAAATGGTTTTACGATTTTTTGAATTTCGAATTTTAACATTGAAGGAGTGGGAGAAAACTCTCTGATCTGTCACGTTTTGTTCAAATACACCTCCTACAGTTTTCATCCGATCTTTACTAAACTTTTTCCTGAGTTACTCGACTTAATAATGAAGACGGTAGCCACTCCAGTTTTTTATTTTTTAGTAGAAAATATTTTGCCAGTGAATTTCAAAAATTTGACAAAGTACTACTCTTTAAGCAGGCAGGCCTCCGCTATGTAAAGGGATTAGTGTCCCTTTCACCTCGAACAGGGCGACCGCAGCGGAGCCAAACTATTAATAGCAAGGCAACGTTTATTTAGTTAGGATGATTTGGTTACGGATTGAATACGTTAACTTGACTTGACATAAAATTGGTTAGTTAATGTAACGGTGTAAGAAAATAGATAGCAATAACGAGGACGATTAAAATTGTGGTAGCTAATTCAAATAACAGAGCTACTTAAAATGGAGGTGAAAATGACGGAATATTTAAGATGACGGGAATATTTTATATAGAGATTATTTAAAATGACAGGGATGTTTAAAATGAGGTAGTTATTTAAAATGACAGGAATGTTTAAAATGATGAGGTTATTTAAAATGACGATATTTTTTAAAATGACATTTATAGATTTAAAACAACGAGGTTATTCAAAATAAAGGGGTAATTCTAAACGACGAAATTATTTAAAACGACAGGGTTATTTAAAATGACGTCTATTTAAAATGTGGGATCATTTACAATGATGTCTATTTAAAATGACGGGGCCATTTACAATGCCGGGGCCATTTACAATGACGTCTATTTAAAATGACGGGGTCATTTACAATGACGTCTATTTAAAATGACGGGGTCATTTACAATGATGTCTATTTAAAATGGCGGTGTCATTTTACCAGGATCGTAGCCAGAAAACAATTTGGGGGGGGGGACACAAATTATCAGTGAAAATAAAAAAATTTGGGTTTTAATCAAAAATTTCTTTTCTTTCTTCAAAATGACGTATATTTAAAATGACGGGGTTATTTATAATGACTGGGTTATTTAACACGATGGGGTTATTTAAAATGACAGGTTATTTAAAATAACGGAGTTGTTTGAAATGACGGGGTTATTTAAAAGGATGGGGTTATTAAAATGACGAGGTTATTTAAAACCATGGGGTTACTTAAAATAACGTCTGTTTACAATGATGGGGTAATTGAAAATGACGCGGGGTGATTTAAAATTATGTATTATGTCCATATTATATTAATGATAATATAATGAAAATCAACATTTACTTTAATTTTGGTGTTTAGTTAAATTATGTTGAATTTGGTTCACTATTATTATGTTGATTCGATAAGCATTGTATTTGTTCCCGGTCTGAAGGATGTTGTAGCAATGCTACAGGCAATTTTTTAAACATTCTAATCTGTTAATTTTCATACTTTTTAAAATGCATAATGCAAATGCATACTCATGATCTACAGTCCCCATTAAGGGGTTACCCATTTCCCGTTCGGAGAACGGGCCTATTACTAGTAGATCAATATTGACGACTCAAACCAAAAGAAAATAAAAATATATTAATGTTGGCTATCCAATTCAACAGAAAATCAAAATAGAATAAAATTGACTATTAAAATCAATAGAAAATCAAAATAGATTAACATTTCCTATTAAAATAAATGGAGAAACAACATAAAATCAAAATAAATAATTGTTGACTATGAAAAGCAACATACCATCGAACTAGATTAAGATTGAGTATCAAAATAAACATAAAATGAAAATTGAATAATATTGAGTATCAAAATAAACAAAAAATCAAAATTGACTAATATTGAGTATCAAAATAAACAAAAAAATCAAAATTGACTAATATTGAGTATCAAAATAAACAAAAAATCAAATATGAATAATATGGAGTATAAAAATCAAAAAGAAAATCAAAACCGATTAATATTGGTTATCATAATGAAAAAGTAATTCGAAAAATATAAATTTAACCATTAATTTGCATATAAATGCGAAATAGATTTATTTCCGTCCTATAATAGGTATTTTCCAGTTTTATTTACTTTATTATAAAACCTAATTTTGGTCGAAGCGGCATTTAATATTTTGTGCTATCGTGCTAACAATTCATAGGAAGCACAATTGAAATTCCAATGTCCATTTAATGCCAAATTTTAATTTTGACTATCAAAATGAAGACAAAGTGAGCGCGCGGTATCTCAGCAACCTATGCACCAATGTGGCCCGTTTTCAATAGGCTTTGTCCTATGGTCAAAGGCAATGTTTTTGACAAGATTGATCAAAATCGGTCAATGCGTTCGAAGGTTATCGTGGTAACAGACGAACGGACGGACTGTGCGATTCTATAAGCTGCCTTATCAGGCGATCCTAAAAAGATTATCCACAGCCTGAAAAGTTTTTTTGGACGGAAATTGCTAACTTAAAAAAACAAAGTGCTTTCAAGCAATTTGTGTTTATTAATGACTGTTCAGTTTACTATAAAACATAATCAACATTAAACACTAAGTCTTATACAAGTACAAACAAGCATATCGTCTGCTTAATATTACAACGTAACAAGCCATTTTATCATGGCTGCGACAATGTAACAAACCACATTTCCTGATACAATGGTCCCATTAATAAGTTTTAAATCACACGGTTTCGCATGCCTACCCAATACATAATATACAATGAATTTTTGGCTTACTATTTCAGTAGCAATTGTGAACATCAGCAAAATATGAAGTCGTTTAAACATTTTTGCTTTTTAATAACAATGTGTGATTAAAATATGCGGTGTTTGTTAATATCTGTCGCCAGTTATGACCTGTAGTTGGTTGAAGCAGATATACCTAATTTGGTTGAAGTACGTCGAGTAGTTGTCTAAGATTATTTACGCAGAAACATGATGACGTCATCTTAAACTCGTTTCATAGTCAGTTGTAGTTAAGCCAAAGTTTTCCTTCCATCTTAAATTTTACGAACGTAATATGAATTTATCTGTCAGTCTGATTGCCTTATTTATACTACTAACTACTTCGTACAATTGCTATACAATAATAATATTATGTAGACAGTAATAAGTCGTCAGCTTTAAAAAAATTATTAGCTTATAAATGTATTGACTTACTTAACAAATTATATAATTGAATATAAAATCATTACTTAATACACATTAATTGTACAGCTTGCCGAATATTATTTGCTTTATAAATAGATATTATGCTGATACAGAGCTACCAGCTGCGGCCAACACAATCCATTACAGGGTAATCAATATGACCTAAATCATTCACTATAATTTGTCTTACATCACATGTGTTATCATTTCTGACAAGATGTTATCATGGCCAGAATGTTCACTCACAATAAAGTAATGCAAAGAATATAATGTGACTTTAGTTTAGTTTAGTTTTAGTTTATTTATTCGATGATTTTGGCCAAAGCCTTTACATCAGTACAAAGGTATAATGATAATAGTCATATAGTACTTATGTCTGAGATGTGAATATTCATAGTATTTTAGATTCTTATTTTATCTACTTGCAACCAGAACAGGTATAACGTTTTCATTTGTTCATTGGACATTTTACAATAAATATCATTATAAGATAATATGTTGTTTAATTTAAGGTTCTCTTGTAGTTCACTATAGTGAGGACATTCAAACATGATGTGATTCAGATTTTCTTCTATTTCTAGACAGCAATGTTTACACTTATCACTTACATCTTCATTATAAAAGTTTTCAAGTACATTTAATTTTAATGTTTTCTTAGACACAGTTAATTGGTTTACATTAATTCTTAATTGGAAAATGATTTGTGTAATAGACCAAGATTTTGTGCATTCTAGGTATTCTTGAAGTTTTACATGAGTTTTTTGATTAGCTTATATTTTAAATTTATTTGTCATTCCCATTTTAGTAATGTCTTCGGTTTGTATACTGCTTTTAATTTTACAAAGTGCTTTTTTCACATTAAAGTTAAACTGAGATTTTTCCACATAATCAGCATCTACATCTATGTATTCAGTTATATCATATTTAATTACCATAGACTTAAGTTGACTGTACCAGTTATACCTTTCATTTTTATTACTATAATTTTCTTTAAGAGTTATATAAATTGATATATTAAGTTATGTTTAGGCAAACTAACGAGTTTTGACCAAAATATTAATACATTTTTGACAAGAGATAATTGTATGGGACAGATCAGGGTTTCTAATCTGAGTATCCATTTGGGTGTCCACTTTGGAACATTGAAAAGTCGTCTTAAGAAGTTCATTTGAAAAATCTCAAATTTTTCAAAGAATTTTAGACCCCAAATGGATACACAGTAAGACATTACAGAACGAACAAGTGAATCAAATAAATGACTATGATTATTAAGAGTGGTTAGTCTTAATTTATAGAAGACTACAAATAGAGATGATAGGGAGTTTTCTGCCTTTTCTTTAAAATACTGGTATATTTTTTCTTGGTTATATTGTCCATGAAAGGGTACACCCAAATATATATAAGAATCAACAACCTCAATCATTTCATTTTCCCAAAATAATTTTGGAACTACCTTCAGTTTTTTTTTGTTTCCTGTACACTACAATTTTAGTTTTGCTTAAATTAACAATTAGCCCATTTTCATTTAAATATTTTAACAGAATTTCTATTTTTTCTTGTAGGTGAACAGCATTTGTTGCCAAAAGAACAATATCATCACTGTACAGCAATGCATGCACAATAAGTTTACCCATTGTTATACCAAATGTATTAGAATTTTCAAATTTTTCCAATAATGTCATTTATATAGAGAGTAAATAACTTACTTGACAATGTTTCTCCCTGTAATAAACCCGTTAGGATGGGAAAACACTCCCTTTCACCAGTCGATGTCCTAATTTTAGCTCGGGCGTTAGAATAGATGTTTTTTATTATTGAAATGAATTTTGCACTTAGACCAGCGTCCTCTAGCTTCTTCCACAGCTTTTCTCTTGGTACGGAGTCAAAGGCAGATGAAAGATCCACATATAACGCAAAAAGTTTTCTATTCTTGCTAATAGAATTTTGAATGATTGAGTTCAAGGCAAAAACTTGAGTTTCACAACCTCTCCTGGCCTGTATGCAGCCTGAAACTCTGTTATCTTTTTGTTTCTCTCACACCAATAATTCAACCTTTTGCTCATTATCGATGTGAACAGTTTTAGAATGGTGTTAGCTAAACTTATTGGCCTATAGTTCTTTGGATCCTCTCTCGCTGCCTTTTTGTAGATAGGAGTAATGACTATCTTTGTCCATGAGTCTGGAATTTTTTCTTGTCTCCAGTAGTTGTTGAAACAGTCGAGGACGTGAAGTTTTAATTGTATGGAGGCGTTTTTCCAAATCTCATTTTGTAGATTATCTTCTCCTGGAGCCTTTCCAGTCGCCAGAACATTTGATTGCTGTGTTCAACTCAGTTAGGTTAATCTCCTTATCCAATTCTACAATTTTGACTTTGTGTTGTGTAGGATTCTGTGGTTGTTTGGTGTCGTTGTCCTTAGAGTGGTAGATCCTTTCAAAGTAGTTTTTAAATATTTCTGGTTGTGGTAGTTTAGAGTAATTGTAATTGGTCTTCCTTCTATAATTCGACAAAGCCGCCCAGAAAGCTGGCTTCTTTGAGTTTATCAGATCTTGCGTTACTTTGTCATAATAGTCTTTTTTGCAGATATTTCTATATTTTTAGTAGCCATTTTTAGTTTCTATGTATTGGAGTTTTAGGTTTTCATTCAGCGGTTTTGATTTTGTATAATTTTTATAGGCAGTTCTTGTTTCCTTTTTCTTCAATCGACACAAACTGTTGAAGTATTTCGGATATCTTATTGTGCAATGTTGCCGCAATATTCTGCTTTTAAACATTCCATTTTCATGTGCCACCGTTGTTATAACATCTTTGATTTGTTCGAACTCAGATATTGCAGGTAGATTTTTCTAATTTATCACTAATCTTGCTTTGCAGCATATTAAGATTTTCACCTTTCAAGTTTATGGCTTTTATCACAGTTTTCTGCGAAGGAAGTTCAGTCTGTCTCTCATTCATTAAGATAAGGATAGGCAAATGTGTGGAATACTCTGACAATGGTAGTATACTGAAATCTTTTATAACTGTCGATATTTCTTCGGTAGTAATGCATAAGTCTACCACACTTTTTCCATTCCTATTGATGAATGTGTAATCACCATGTTTATCTCCTTGACTGTCGCCGTTGACTATTCTTAGATTGTGTTCATTTAGATATTCTAATAGCCTTTTTCCTCGACTGTTACATATTTTGTCTTTTGAGTTTCTTTTTCGATTTTTTGAGTTTTGATTTCCAATTCGGGAATTCAGATCGCCCATTATAATGTAGTTCTCGTTTTTGTTGTTATCCAGTGGGATTTCATCAGAAAAATTACAGTGTCTATTCGGTTCAATGTATAAGAAGATTAAGTTAATTATTTCGATGTTAAATTTTAGGGAGATCATTATATATTCTGTATCCTTTTTTATTGAAATAATAGAAGGTTGTAAATATTTTTTGAACCCTACCAGCAGTCCTCCAGAAGCTCTTCCAAAATGGTTTATTTTGTTTGCAAACTGTTCTACAATAATATAGTCTTCAAATGTCGAGTGTTGATAATTTTGAATGTGCCATGTTTCTGAGAGTGCAAATATTGTAGGATTGTACGAAGATTGTTCTGTGAAAAAATCAATTGATTTATTTTTTATTCCGTCGATGTTCCAATATAATATAGATTTTATGTTGTGGGGGAGATTTGTACTGTTTTGTAGAGGCTGGCCGAATCGTCAAGCACTTCCAATTAGTCTATTGTCGTTGACGGAAAGTATTTGTTTTACTCCGTTGGTTTCCAGGTATAGTTTACCACGATAGATTGACCCTTTGGTTCTTTTATCCAGCTGTTTCAATTCGTTAAGTTTTCCTCTTAGCATTCCTTCTTCTTTTCTTTCATCCTTGTCTAGGTCATTGTTGATGAATATATTTGATCCTTTCAGTTTTTTCCTGTTTTTCATCACGGCCTTTTTATCCAGCATCGAAAGAAATTTCACGCATAATGGTCGGTTTTTTCCGGTCATCTTTTTCCCAACTCTGTATATGTCATCATATCCGAGATCCCCCACATCAATTTTGTTCATTATCTGGTTAACTAATAGTATTTTCTCTCTGTCATCTTCTCCATCCTTTTCCCCGATCCCTTGAATGATCACATTTTTTCTCTTTGACTTTTAGTTATTTTCTTGATTTGCTCTTTTAGAATTTTCTGAGTAGTTAAAATGTTTTCAAGGTCTCGTAGCGGTTTCAGTTGGTCAATTAGCTCACTTTTCAGATTAGCTATTTGTTCCGCAATGAAGTCTTTTATGTCTCCCATGTCCGACTTTTGTTTTATTCTTTTGTTTTCCTTTTCACTTTCGGGTGATTCGGATAGGCTTCTTTTAGATGAGCTAGTTTTCGGTCTTTCTGTGACTTTCTTCTTCTAATGTAGTTCGTGTGAATGTCTTTAGAAAGCCATACATGTCAGATAGGAAGGGCTCGTGAGTCAGAGAGAGCTTAGAGCATTACCTATCAGCTCGGCTGCTCAACTCAGACTATAATGTGACTTTAAAAGTTTATACCGTCCAAACGTGTCCCAAGTATTTTTTAAACAAGGAAAATGTAAAATAATTGGAAATGTGGAAATGGAAATCAAAATCGCTTATTGGACACAAATGTAATGAATGCCATTCTCACTTTTAGAAAACTGGTACAGCATTTAACGAATTTCTTCACCAAAATACTTATGTGCGAGTTGATTACGTTGATCAAAAAGTATATCCCAACTTTTTAAGGGAATTGGATTTTGTCAATTTAATCAACTTAAAATACTCCCAAATGATTGCAAATATCCTAAATATTAAACTGTCGTTGATTGAAATAAAAACCTTGCAGTTTTCAAACACTGCTGACTGCTGCGTGGGTAAAAGAAATACATAATATTTCAGTCACTAAAGGAGTTAAACACGGTAAAGCCGGTAAAGGTAATTTTTTAATCATACTAAAGAAATTAATATCTAACATAGTTAAGGTAGTTATTTCGCACTAGAAAGAATAATATCACTTGCGTGTAATCTAACAATAAATTCCTTCCATCAAAGTATGTATGTGATAATAAAATAGTGTATTTCCCTTTCAGTAAATTTCCATGAGACACTATCCGGCAATTAGAATGCACGATTCAGGAACGCTTTGCGTGCTGTATAACTACAGGTATAATATTAGTTATAACGTAATATAATATGCCCCGATTGTATTTTTATTTTTATTCCCTGAATTTCATTTTACATGATAAAAATCATCGAGTGGTTATTTAGAAGACATTCTTACGGATTGAACATTTTTGTAAAATCTACAGTATTAATTGACGGGGAAACGCCAACCCCATATTTATTAAAGACAAATATGATATCGTTTACCAGACAAGCCAAAATCATAACACAATATTATAGTAATTAAAAGGCCATTTACCTTTGCAATTATTGTACTGATTACTCAAATGAAGAAAAATTCTCATTTAATTGGTTTTTTTACAACAAAGTAAATTTTCGACTTGATAAATGAAAATAATATAATATTAAGGATAGGCGTTATATATGTAGTAACAATTTTAGTGTCTATGCTGGAGCAGGGTATCGCACAAAGAAAGAGTTTCTATTGTAATACATTGAGATTTGTCGATTTAGTCAATATCCATTATAAGTATTAGTTCTCATATGGATAATCATTTAAGTACACTGGATGTGTACTTACTTTCTTTGATTACTGTATATTATTTTGATACATTTATAATTTTTGAAATCTGCAATAATAAAATAATTCATCCTAAGCAAGCAATTTGGAAAAAAAATTTATCGCTGATTAATTAAGTTCTTACGTCTGCTAAATTGATTCTTTTTCTGCTTAACAGCATTTTAGCCCACCATCAACTTTGCCCATTGGCCCCGGTGGGTGTGAGCAAATGTATTCTTGGCAGGGAAAAACTGAACTCGGAATAAGATTTCTATTATTTTCTTATTATGTCACTATTGCAAAACCAGTTTTAATGTAAACCTTTGTCTTTAGTATGTTAAGAGTGTCGGGATTATTGAAAGACCACATGCATGTACAGAAAGCAGAGTATATTCCCAATAGGTATGTAATTATTTACTACTCATGCACGAAAACATTATAACAAAGTAATCTGCACTACACCATCCAAGCTATCGAGCTTAACCTACATACCTTTAAAGGTTAAAAACTGATGCAATTGTATTGAAATTGCTGTGCTTCAATTTTTTGGATAAATATAATTCAGTAATGGCAGTTACCATATTTGCTACATTCTTTTCCACAGACAATCTGTTCTTCCTTTTTGTACTTCAACTTTTTGGATAAACATAATTCCTGATTTATAAAATGTCCTGTGACCGTTTAACCGTGTATCATTTTTTGATTAAAATTGTTACAATAGTAGCATTTGTTCTAGCAAGTGTATTGAGTCCCCTCCCTTTACTTCTGCTTTACATTTGGAAATCTATTGTAACCTACTGTGCTATTATTTTACATGGGGATTTGTCTCCGATGAAATTTCTTGATTATGTAATGGGAGTACTAATAGACATAGACATAGAGGACTATAAATCAAGACATTTTAATGGGAATATTGGAATTACGTGCAAACTCCGTGGAAACGTTAACGGACATACGTTTTTTAACGCTTTTGAGAAAAATGTAATACAAATTGACTACAGCAAAGATATTCCTTCCAATCACAAACATATCCGTTTTCACCAAAGTATTTACAGATTTGTGGGTTATTGGTTTTCAAAACGTTTAGAAATAAATTAAAATATGAAGATCATGTGACTTGTACTACCTTAACAAATAATATTTCGTATGAAGAAGTAATCTGCAATTGGCTTAAAGTACGATACGACGTTAAAAAGTGTCCCTTGTGGGGAATTCTTTTGATTTACCGAGAAGAAAATCACGATACAATTTTTGCCTTCAAAATTCATCACATACTTGCTGATGGTTTCAGTTTAGTTCATATACTTGATTTACTCACCAATACCCAGAAAAAAAGTCGACAGAAAGAATTGCAAAGCACAAAATGGGAAAATGTAAGTTATTAATATTAATTAGCTGCAATTGTGGAATATTTGCTATAATATAAACTACAAATCCTAACATTTTATTGACTGAGGCTGGCATAGAATAATAAATGGTGTCACGTAAACTCGTCCAAGTAAACTGGTCTTTAGGGTCAAACGTAAACTGGTCTTACTAAATACCAACTGGTCCTATGCCAAAAGTAAACTGGTCTTGGTCAATTACCAACTGGTCCTACCGCGTTAGTAAACTGGTCTTGGTCAATTACCAACTTGTCCTTTGCCAAAAATAAACTGGTCTTAGTCAATTACCAACTGGTCCTCCCACATTAGTAAACTGGTCTTTCTGAAATAAGTGAAAGTGAAGTAAGTGAACTATCACATATTGAGACACACCGCTTATTTATTAGGAATTTTTTTCATCAAGTATCCAATCAACAATTTACGATTATGTAAGTTACAATTAAAGTTAAATCAGTCAGTAAATTTATAACCATTAAATTAGTCAGTTAGTCAAATCTATACAATAACTTTTTTATTTTGACTCATTCTTCTTATTTAATTTATGTAAAAAATCTCTAAAACGTAGGGTGTTTGTATCTTTTCCTCTTTGCGATTTTACGAATGTCACAGCCATAGTGTTCTACTCAAAGTTCTGCAGAAGACTAAAATTGATGTCAGAGGTCATAACTTAGGTACTGAGTTGTACGATAAGGTTGAGATTGAATCAATTAGTTCTACATACCATACCATATACCTCAACTCATCAAACTTAAAGATATAAGGCGCTTATTTTCATGGGAAGAACGATCATAGTGTTTGACCAAGGCCAGTTTACTTTCGGCATAGGACCAGTTGGTATTTAGCAAGACTAGTTTACTAACTCAGGAGGACCAGTTGGTAATTGACCAAGACCAGTTTACTAACGCGGGAGGACCAGTTGGTAATTGACCAAGACCAGTTTACCTTATACCTAAAATACCAGTTTACTAGGACCAGTTTACATAGAACCATAATAAATAGCACCTCAGTTTGATTAACTCTCAGTTAGGTTTTTTCAGGTGTATACGTAGTGTATTTAAAAAAACTGATGGATTATTTTTTTATCGTTTTAGTTCTTGATTTTGGCAAAATCGTCATTCAGTTTTTTCGAACACCTTGTAAAGACAGCTGTGTCGGTGGACCAATCTCCAATTTATCGTCTGAAAAATGACGACGACATTTTCCTAACGTATCTAACTTTCCCAACTTCTGTTATTAAAGATATCCGTAAAAAAGTTAAAGTTCGTTTCCAGTCTGTAATGTTATATCTGATAGTGAAATTCTTAAATAGTCTCATCAATGAGACCGTCAAAGATAAAAGAATTCCGGATAAAATAGCCCTACTCAATAGTTTACCATGGCGTAATCATCCACCAAGTAAACTTTGCAATCACTAGTAAGGAAAATATAATAATTTATTAAATTTCAATAAAATTGTGTCACAAAATTTGATTTCCAATGTAATTTTTACACTGGTGACTGGATTTTTCAAATTTTTATTAAATTATACTGTTCAAATTAATTTTTAAATGTAATTAATTTTTATATTTAACTGTTCTTCAAAATTTTTGAATTTTTAGTACGGGTGCAGCTTTCGTATTGAGGATGACGAATAAAAGCAACCCAAACCAAGAAAGTGTGACGGATATAAACAAGATTTTTGAAGATTTCCATCATAAATATTATGACAGGGCAATCTATCATGCTACGAAACTGATGGCAGTATTACCAATAGAAGTGTCGGGAGTTGCTCAAAGCAAGCTACCTCAAAAGTTAACTGCTGTCTATGGACACGTAATTAGTACCGAAAAGCACTCTAAAATATTTGATATTGAATGTCATGACATTAACTTCTTTTTGGTGCCTAACAAACAAAAAATGTTGGTATTTACAATCATTCACAATTTAATTACATATAATATCGAAAAATTATAATATCCTTTATGTTGAAACCTTTTACTCTAACAATTTCAGTAATCTCGGTAACTGGTATAACCATATCAAATGAAATAAGACTGACAATTATGGGACCAAAGTCATTATTTTCTTCGCAAGAACAAGCGGACAAATACACGAAAGATAAATTCCAACGTCATATTGCCGACGTCATCATTGGACATTCTTGACTAATTGAGTAAATCCCTCCAAAGATGTAGAATGTGTGGAGGTAATGTGAAAAAACTCTGCTGCAATTAACTCGTTGTACCTGCATTTTAACGGAAATTATCCATAAACTACTTAAAACGCTGTTAAATAAAGATTTTGGTTTTCTAAAATGTATTTTTAAAAATTCTGAAAAAAATAATTTTCTAAATAAGTTATTCAAAATTATCTAAACCGAAAATATTTTGCATCTTATAGTTTAAATATATTTAAACTAGTTTTGACTTATCGTAAAATCTGTAAAAAAACGCCCCCGGCGTACGTACGATCAAGCACGTATCCAGATGGGAGACCAGGCCCCCCTAAATTCCCAAAAAAGACGATTTTTTGTCAAAAGGGTTAAAAACCCAAAAATTTTCTCGCTTTGTGCGAAATTGCGAATACGCCATCATTTTACCAATAAATTTTTGTGTGCCCCCATTAGGCCAAATTCCTGGATAAGTGCTTGCGTACGATGGTACGATAAAATCTGACTTGGCGTTTATTAGTGTTGCTCCTGCGTTAGGATAGCTTAAATTTTTGTGAAACAGGTTTTAAAATATAAAAAAGCTTTATTCGCACGGACTGGAAAAGTTATTTTGGACAGAAAGTGCTAACTTGAAGAAACAAAGTGTTAAACAAAGTATTATGGAGAAGTACTAAAACATGTACTTGAATTATGCGGCTTCCCCCACGGCATTTGTTTAAGACCTAGATCTTATTACAGACCGAAGTTTATTACAGATTTTACGGTAAGCCTGCTATAAATAATAAAATAATACTTGTAAATATGTGCATGAAAGACGATTCATTCATTTTAGGATTACATGACTGATGATTCAAGTCAGTAAGCTTGTGTATAGGGTGAGAACTGAGAACCCTGTGAGACATGAGGCGATAAATATGACCATTTACATTACATACCTGCGGAATTATAATGCATCAAACTTCAAAGCATCAATTATTTTAGTATTCTACAAAGTTAAGCCAGTTGGTCAGCCATAGCTGTAATTACTAGTTTATATAGCTAGATATAGTTGCACAATATTATTTTTTACACCCTGTGCATGTGTTTTTCCGATTGTAGTAGACCTAAGAAATAGTTTTTCGCTGGCAGAGTTCCCACGACATAGCAAGGCATTAAGGTAAGTAAGTAAGTAGTAAGGAAAAGTAAGTAATGAAAAATAATAAGGAAAATGGAATAGCTGCACTCATCATTTAAAGTTAATTATTGACACAATAACTGCATCGTAATCAACAAATAAAAATTGGAGAGCCAGTGTAAAAAGTAATGAGAATACCATCTGTATAAAGTAATTGCTACCTGAGGAAAAGAGAATGAAAAATTGGAAATATATGCAATGAAACTTTTGTGACCCATATGTAAAACCATGAAAAATTTGAGCTCCTATGCGTAAAAGATATAAAAAGTGGCGAACCAAGGATTACCTATTGAAATATTGGAGACTACATTTCTAAAATAAAAATTTCTAAAATATGCATTGGGCATCAAAATTTCCATTGCTTTTGTGCATAGGGCCTGCATTTTTTCTCAATTTCTTTCAATCAAACCCCCTTGTTTTCATTGCTTAAACATATTGGATTGGACCTATATTATGATACAATTGAATAATTGAAGTCTTTAGCTGTAAGTTTCCTTTTTTGTAGAGGAGGCTTCAGAGGAGTTAATAATAGTAGTAATGACGACGTCTATAATATATAATATTCTATTATATCCGTGACACGCATGCAGTAAATATGAGGATAATAACCTTCTTCAGCAATATGAAATTCTTGTTACTGAAATACAAATATAAAAATATATAAAAAAGTAAGAAATAGTCCAATACCGTTTGAAAATATTTCTTTAATTACGGAAAAGAAGATACGGTCTCAAGTGAGTGGCTTTTGCATCAAAAGAAATTATGCCACTTGTTAAATGAACACGTAATAAATATTAATTATATAGGAGTACATCCAAAGGAAGTTTTAATTGCACATCTCAAATCTGATCAGATTGAGTTTCTCAAAGGAAACTTTGTCAAAGGCTAACTGCCGTCTATATGGACACACAATAAGCACAGAAAAGTAAACTCTAAAATATTTTATAAAATATGATCTTGTTACGTGAATAGCTTTACACTATTCAGTAAGTAAATAAATAAAAATAAATGTGTTCACAAATCTTTAATTTATTTTTACATAATTTTTTAACATATTTTTTGATAAAAATATGTGTCAATTTAGTTTGTACTTAATGAAGCTCTTGGTACTGTAACAAGATAAGTAATTGATGACTCTTGAACTCTGAAATTTATTTCTAAATCTATTCTAAATTAATATATATTTTCTTCATTTGTTTACTTAATTAAAATTAAGAGTTAAAACAACAGAAATGTTATATTAGATAAAAATAAAATTTTGTGGATTTTAAAAATGTTGTATCTTGAAAAGAACGTTTAGACATCGGTAATGAATCTTTGAGAGTGGACATTGCGTCGTTTCCTGCCATTATTGTACTGACCATAATTTCCTCTTTGTCCATTGGGATTTGAATAGACTCCACCGCCATTAGAATGGCCACATCCGCCACTGCATCCTCCTCCGCCTCTCCCACCGCCCCTGTATTCTGACCAGCAAGACAATTTCTGTTGGTGATACTCTTGAGTCCGCTGCAGTTTTGGACGTTGGTACAACTTGAACAATCGACCAGATTTGAGCAATCAGTACAGCTACTGCAATTTGAGCAATCTTGACAGTCCGTGCAGCTGGTGCAGTTTTGGAGATTCTTGCAATTGGTACAACTCTTACAATTTGAACAGTTTATACAATTTACGTTGCCATTGGCATCTGCTGCAGTCGACACCTCAAATCTGTAGCAAAATAAAAATTTAAATATATAAAGGGATGGTTGATAAACACCATCCAATGATATGCAAATTAAAAATGTCAATTGGGATATAATAATACTGGAATTACAAATATAAAATAGCGTATCTTGAATGCTTTTTTAATTTAAAATGTTTGATTTGCATTTCGTAAACATTTATTTCAATTTTTTGATTTCTTGCAATGTTAAATCTGTAGTTAGTCAATTTTTTAACACTATTTAAGATTGCTAGAAAAATATTGTTTTAGTCTGTACTTACATTGGACATACGACAGCTATGGAAATGAGAAGGCAAATCGTGAATTTCGCCATTTTTCTGAAAATCCAAATTATAAAGTTTTATTAATTTGCGTAAATATATTTTTTGTACAATAACATCAATCTTAACTGATGTATAAATATTAAAATTGTACTTACAAATTAGATTATTTAATGCTATTATAGGTTATAGGTTAATCACTATTGATTTTCCTATAACCATGCCAAATGGAGTTTATAATTTACCTTTGAAATTTATTACTTGTGAAAAGTTGTTGCTTGGTTGTCGTTCTAGTCCAATAAATCTACTTTATTATTGGTGATGAAATATTTGAGGAGCTTATTATTTGGGTTGTAGTTAAAGTGGATTACTTGTCCAGTAGTAATAAGCAGAAACAGTGAAGAATTTTGCTATTTAAAACATTTTATACTTTCCATTTGTTTATATACTAAGTGAAAATTGAAACATGATTGCACAGTGTAGCATAATGTCTCCTACAGAAAAGATCATAATAATTATTATTTATCTCGATTAAAGGTTTAAATATTTTCCATTTTTCCAAATGACTAATAATAATTTCATTTATGACGCCTGGTTAGTTTCGTCTTTGTAGATTGTTTCACGGCCAATTGATTTAGTGCTTAAAACCATTAAGTTAACTTTCATATGCCTTTTGTATCCTTAATTATGCGAGGAATATTGTTTAGGAACTGTATTGCATTAAGATATTCAGTACACTGGAAACCTGCATCATCCAGTGGTGCATAAAACTTGTTTACGTTTGCATTGCAGTTTTAAGTTTGTTGTTGTTGTTGTTCAAAGCCGTAATTAGTAGAAGGTGTCGTTGATAGAGGTTTCACTACACCTAATGCAAAAGTTGTATTTGTTGATTTGGCAGAAATCCTATCTATTTGCATTTTTAACTTTAATGAAGAGCTTTTTTGCTTCCATCGTCATCAACAATATAAGCATGTCTGCACATAGCACACACAAATCTAATAAACTAAGGTAATAATGATAAAATAACTAAGGTAGTTCTAAAATAGTAAAAGCATGTTTATCAAACCAAGAATCTTAGGCTTACTAGTTTCAACAACCGGATGAGAATAGGTTTGTTAAATGTTGAAATTAATAAAGGGAGCATTCACAGTACTTAACATTAAAATAAAAGTACATGGGAAGTAATAAATAAAAAATGTGATAATGAAAAATGAGTTATGAGAGAAATAATTAATGGGCGAATTTAGTAAATTTTAAGGTATTTATTACAATGAAAGCGATGCAGAGCTGCCGATGTCAAGTAGATATACTTTAAAGTCAAAACACCTTTGTCCTTTAATATCTTCGCGTTTTTGGAATAACGATAGATAATCCAGTCGTAAAGTATTGTTAGAAAGGGTAAATTTGTATTATATAGTACTGTACGTTTTTTTAAGCTTTGACCTTCAAGCGTGGTTTAGTTTCAAGCGAAGTGCGCATTTATCGTATTTTCTTCTCTAATAGTTTGTAGCTCTTTCCATTGATTAACTTTTACTTTTCTTGTTCGTAGATAGAAAAACAGGATTGTGTTGTGTAAAAATGTTTACTTTATAATCATGTGCATAAATATCTTCTTCATTTTTGTTGTTTTATATTTCACAATAGAACAACAAATATTATAGAACGTCAACATTTAAGAGCAATTAACGCGTCAGTCCAAGCTATTCGGGAATCGTGACTGTGGTCATCCAGTGAGTCACTAAATATTCTACGAATTAAATTCTTGTAAAAACCCAATATGGTATACATACTTATCGACTTTATGTAAAAAGATTAGTATGCAGCAATAGTATTATATTGTAAAGTGGTATGCTAAAATGGAAAATTTTTCTATTTAAAGTGAGTGTATGTTTATGATTTTATTTTAAGAAAAGTCGATAGGAACATTTTTCAAGTCCCATAAAATGTTGCCGCCCCAATTACATTTTGTAACTAAATTTTTAAATTTGAATTGGTGTGTATAAATATATATATGTGGTATACCTGTTAGCGGTTGGGGAAACATTTTAAATTGTTTTTAAGAACTCTTTTAAATACCCACACGGAGGGAAATAGCCATAATAGTTTCCATTATTTTTTAGGTTATTTCTAAAATAAAAAATAAACTAAACATTTTTCCAAACAAAAAATCCTCACATTGCACAATTATTCAAAAATGTTAAGGTACGCGTATATTCGATAAAGTGTATGAATTTGACTATTTCATCAATAATAAAATCTCTATGGATATTAATTAAAGTTAGAGATAGTACCTCAAAAAATCCAACTCTAAAGCCCGTGCACTTGTAGACTTAATGGTACTGTAAGTATAAGGAAGTACCTCGATAACTATTATTCCAGAATTGGTAGATTACTGTACGGGAGTAATTTGTCCCTCTCTTTCTTTGTCCATCTATTTATCTATCTACATATTTCTCCATGTATTTAAAGATTTCCTCATAACTTTCGACAGGAGGGGCATATTTGAATGAATGAAACAAGAAGTCAAAAGGTCGTCTGACCAAGGATTGCAATGAAAGTATTTCCAAATATTAGACGTACTACCTTACATTTTTCTTATCCTTCTTGGTATTTCTTTTCTTATTTTGAACGAACGTCTGCAATGAAACTATTTCCGAAAATTCGAATTCAAGTACGACCTAATTTTTGGTACTTCTTTGTGGTCTACTTATTTATAACAGCAATTATCCACCTGATTGAACCAAAGTGACTGCAACGAAACCAATTTAACTAACTAATTTCATCTGTTGTAGTCATACAATAAATGCATAGTATTCACTATGCATATTTCAATACAGGGCCACATCTTGTAAAACAACAATATTACTAAGCCCCATGCCCGTTGAGCTTATCATTGACAATGTGAAACAAAGTCAAAAGTTCAAAATTTTTAGGAAATTCGTATCTAGTCTGGGGCTTCTAAACCTACAAAAAAAGTGTAAATACAAAGAAGGTTCATCGAAAGCTGAACTACAATCTTATTGTGGAAAATTTGACATATCTACTATGGATATTAAGTTATTAACGTTTGCAATTCAATTGAAGATATCTTAATACTAGTAATAGGCCCGTTCTCCGAACGGGAAACCAATACAATGCTTATCGAATCAGCATAATAATAGTGAACCAAATTCAACATCATTTAACTAAACACCGAAATTAAAGTAAATGTTGAGTTTCATATATGGACATAATAGTTTAAATCGCCCCGTCATTTTACAACACCCCGCGTCGTTTTCAATTACCCCATCATTGTAAATAGACGTCATTTTAAATAACCCCGTCATTGTAAATAGACGTCATTTTAAATAACCCCGTCATTGTAAATAGACGTCATTTTAAATAACCCCGTCATTTTAAACCCCGTCATTTTAAATAACCCCGTCATTTTAAATAACCCCGTCATTTTAAATAACCCCGTCATTTTAAATATACGTCATTGTGAAGAAAAGAAAGAAATTTTTGCCTTAAAACCCAAAATATTCTATTCCCTCCCCCCAAATTTTTTTCTGGCTACGGCCCTAATAAATGACACCGACATTTTAAATAGAGGTCATTGCAAATGACCCCGCCATTAATAGACGTCATTGTAAATACCCCGTCATTTAAATACCCCGTCATTTAAATAGACGTCATTGTAAATGACCCCGTCCTTTAAATAGACGTCATTATAAATGACCCCGTCATTTTAAATAGACATCATTTTAAATGACCCCACATTTTAAAAAGACATCATTTTAAATAACCCCGTCGTTTAGAATCAACCCGCCATTTTGAATAACCTCGTTGTTTTAAATCTATAAATGTCATTTTTTTAAATCTCGTCATTTTAAATAACCTCGTCATTTTAACATTTCTGCCATTTTAAATAATCTCTTTATATTAAATATTCCCGTCATCTTAAATATTCAGTCATTTTCACCTCATCATTTTAAGTAGCTCTGTTATTTTAATTAGCTACCACTATTTTAATCGTCCTCGTTATTTCTATCTATTTTCTTACCCCGTTGCATTAACTAACCAATTCTATGTCAAATAAAGTCAACCTGTTCAATCCACAACCAAATGATACAAACTAAATAAACATCGCCTTGCTATTAATAGTTTGACTCCGCTACGGTCGCCCCGTTCGAGGTGAAAGGGACACTAATCTCTTTACATGGAGGAGGCCTGCCTGCTTAAAGAGTAGGACTTTGTCAAATTTTGAAATTCACTGGCAAAATATTTTCTACTAAAAAATAAAAAACTGGAGTGGCTACCGTCTTTATTATTAAGTCGAGTAGGTCAGGAAGAAGTTTGGTAAAGATCGGATGAAAACTGTAGGAGGAGTATCTGGACAAAGCGTGACAGATCGGAGCGTTTTCTCCCACTCCTTCAATGTTAAAATTCGAAATTCAAAAATTCATAAAACGATTTCTATGAAAGATATCGTTTTGAAACTTGAGGTTTGGGGTTCTGACTACGATATGAACATCCAGTAAAAATGTGAAGCTTGTATGTTGATGTTAAAGAGGAAATGAATTGCTCTTATTATATAGATCCAAGGTAGATACGTCAAATTTTCCACAATAAGATTGTAGTTCAGCTTTCGATGAACCTTCTTTGTATTTACACTTTTTTTGTAGGTTTAGAAGCCCCAGACTAGATACGAATTTCCTAAAAAGTTAACATGGAATATGATAGTCAGAGTAATTGGTCGTTTCCAGGAATACCTTATTCTTAAAGAAGATTATTCAAAACAGATGTAAAATGTCTTTGTCTGAGTGGATCCATACAGTTTCTTGCAAATTATGAAATCAATATTTGTCCATAACATATATTATGACTCCTGTTTATTTGGCTAATTACTTTAAACCGTGCTTAAGTGTTTATTTATATTGAAATAAAACTGGTGTTGACAAAAAGGGTTTTACCTTTTTTGGGTCTGCTGGAGATTTAGTGTTGACATAAAGGGTGTGAATAATTGTAATGTATCCTACAAAATCGTACAGGAATTTATGGAGATATCTTAGATTTCGTATCTATTATTATATATAAGATATGTATCCGGGCAGATATGCAATTTAAGTGAAATCAGGTGTTTTATCGACCTTCAAAACAATGTTTTCAGTCAACACTTGAATGATGCATGACAAAGATTACAACTCCTTTTAACAAATATTTTATTCGCTGTGCTAAGTAAGAAATATTACTTTTCATGGCTAGTAAGACAAAATAACAAAAATATAAGGATTTAAAAAACACAACGTATTAGAATCTGAGTTGCAAATTAATGCAATTAAATTACCACTGACACTTTAAATGCTGTAATGGGGCGTGTGGTAAACAATTAAAACACTATGTCCTATTACGTAAAAGTTATTGGCATTAGAATCAGCGAAGCATTACAAAAGGCTAAATTACAACAATGCGATAATGTTCCTAAGTTCCTACACAATTGTAAAGAAAGGCGTTCATAAATGTTGTCACAAAATAATTATTTTTAATTCCTTTTAATTCAAGAGGCTCTTACGTAAATTAGCAAACCAAATAAGCCGACACCTTTGACAATCATTACAGAATTTTGCCCAACCCATAACAGAAAGTAATTCGTAATTGAGGATAAAGCGAGAATTAGAATATTAATATTTATTGGAGGAAATAGTGTAAACTATCGACTAAAAAGTTTTGAATATTTGTTGAAATAAGAGCAAAATGAATAATGTCGAGGAAATTTTGATCCATGGTGGGTTTTGGGTAATTAAGTGTATGCAAGGACTCGGATTTTTAGTGTTGCCAATTTTGAAAAGCAAAAATGGCAAGCGCTTACTTTATTACCAATTTTGGAGTTTTTCCAGTTTTAATTAACGTTTTGTTTATTGTGGTTACCTTTTCTCATACGTTAATCTGCTATACGAATATTGACTCTGATAAAATTTCTAGACTTTGGAATTTCAGTTCGCTAATGGAACAAGTACTATCTTCGATCGTAGGCTCATTTTCGATTGCTAGTGGTTATATTTGGCGAGTTACAGGACTGTTTCGTGCAAAATCAACTTTGCAATTTTGGAAGAAACTTTGTCATTTCAAGTTACAAAAATTCAAGAATTGTTAAAAGTTGAGTCTGCCAAATATTTCCTTGAGATACATTCACAAATGAGAAATTACATTGTACTGGATATACTTGGTTCAGTTGTGCGACTTGCAAGTCTGATCTTTTTTCTACATGAAAACTTTTCATTGATAGTTGATTCAAAAATAGATTACACATTTGCTTTAACAACTACAATCATACTTTTATATATTTTTTGCAAAATTTGCAAATTATCAGTGCAAATTGGTTCGTTTACTTTCTCAAAATATATCAAGCAACGTTTTTGAGTATTTCGGATAATGTTGATAGCCTTTTAAGTGAGTCTGAAAACTTAATGAATTCTGTAGCATATTTTGAATCACCATTGAATTGTAACAGCAAAGATGGCAAGCCGATGTTGGTTAAAAATATAGAGAATTTTGAATCCAAAATTAAATATCTCATAAAATCCTATTACGAAGCATTAATAATGATTACTGAATTCCATAATTTTCTGGTATCCAAATTGTTTATAGACCTTGCATCAACTACTTTTGTTTTTGTCATGTATACCTTCTTTTCCGTTAAGTATTGGATATATGGCGACCCTAAACTGTTCTCGACTTTTACTAATATTTGTGTCTACGGAAGTATTGTTTACAGATTGACAACAGAATCAAATAAAGTCCCTGAAATCGGAAATCGGGCAATGAAGAAAATATGTGCATTGCCCGTGTATATTAAAGATTTGAGTCTTGATACTCAATTACAGGTAAATTAGCCTTTCAATGGCAACTTAATTATATTGCCTGGAATTATTTTATAATTCATACAAATACAAACTATAATTAAATTGTTTCCCCAGATTCAATCTTTGGCCCTTAATGTGACTAAGAGCTCTATCAGTATTTCTCCCGGGTCATATTTTGTTTTAAATCATGCTCTCTTAACGTCAGTAAGTTTGAACTGTACTTATGTTATAAAACAATTTCTCTTTCTGAGTTTCCATTTCATTTTAGTTTAATTGCCAATAACATTTTACTTTTACAGATTTTCTCGTCATGCGTTACTTACCTTATCGTTTTTCTCCAATTCCAGTAGTAATTACCTTAACGATTACAAAAGCTGTAAAAAGTAAAATGATAATGCAATAATAGTGATAAGTCCATGAAAATAAATTATTTTACTTCAACTCTTTAGTTCTGGCTGACCATAATTAAAATTATTTTGTGCTTATTAACATATTAAAACCATCATAATATATGCGGCAACTCCATTTTCAGTTACGGTATAAATATTTTACAACTGTTATGTTATTAGTAGTAAATCCTACAGCAAGCCGTAACAGAAGCCCGCGTGAGGAAAAGGGGACCATGTGCACATTTTTGGTAAAATAATAGTAGAGTGAGATTTATTTTGATTACAAAAGTGAATATTGCAATTTAAATTAGATCAATATTTGATCAATTCAAAATTCAAAATAAAAATGAACAAAAAATAATAAGACAGATCAATAATTATCAAAATCAAAAGGAATTAAAAATAGGTTATGTTTGACAATCAAAATGAACAGAAATTCAAAGTAGAATATTATCGACCAGTAAAATAGCGCTACCAGCTGCGGCCAACCCAAATTCGTTACAAGGTAATCTATAATTTTGGATTTATATCATGCTATTCATATAATTTTGTCTTACATCACACACATGTGTTATCCCTGATACAATGTTTTCATGGCTAGAAAAATTCAGTCAAAACAAATTGCTCTAAAGAATACATGACTTCAAAGGTTAGTTTAAAACGGCCGAACATGTCCTAAGTCTTGTATAGTAATTAAAAACTAGGACTCGGAAATGCAAATACCGCAAATTGAACACAAACACAATTAATGTTATTTTTCAGTTTGGTGAAACGGTGAAACGTCTAACGAAATGCTGCACAAGATATTAATGTGCGATTTGACTACGTTAATGTAAAATTATTGATAACACAAAATTGTTTATGGCAAACGGATCTAAGTCTTTAATAATAAAATAAGTATTATATTTAATTCATGTACTTAACGAACTTAAACACACATTTGCTTTAAAACATCTATTCACCGCATATAATAAGGTTGGAATTATCTTTTATTGCTATATATGCCAATCTGAAATTCACCCAACACAAAACCCAAATGCACTTGATATTCTTGAAGTTTTATCATATTTTTAGATAATAAATTGCTTTGAGAATCTATGCTATCCAAAACAGTAATGAATTTGTTTGCATATCACAAACCCGTAATCATTCCCATTATAGTTAATTTGATTTACTATTTAAGGTATGGCTTTGTAAATATAGCAGTAGGAACATTTATTAATTATATGAGTAGCAAACAGAAAACGCAAAATCAAATTTTGTTTGAGTTCCGAGGAGCAAAGTTTTTAATAAGTGGATAAATACATAATTATCATCGTAGGAATTTGGCACACTTCATCCAGTTCCTTGTCTTTTGCAGTTTTGCAGTCCAATCCATTAAGATAATTGGTCGTTGTACATCATTTATTCATGAATTTTCTTTTTATCCTAGGCTAGGGTATAAAATATAAAATGAGCACAACAAGATAAAGTATAGTGCTATAAGCACATATTATAATAATTATATATTATCATGTACATTTATAGATTATTGTGATCTACATCAATCTTATTATCCAATTGCGACATGACATAGTTATAAGGTTGAATAGTTTTGACCTGTTTTGATAAAATCGAGTTAGCTGTCTTCTGTTATTCTGACTTCCTCCAAGTTATTGACATTGCAATAATGCAAGCTTGAGTCATCTGGGCTATACTTTACAGCCGTATTATTAATAGGTAAACTCCACGAATGAATTTCACTCCGTATACCTATTACATTCAATACCAAAAACGTATCCCGTCTCATTGTAATTATTTCTTAATTATATTATTGTTTTATATTTTGATGTGTAAGTAGAGAATTAAAGTTTTATCATTTTACCTATTTATTTGAATATCAAAAGAAAGACGCAACTTGTCAATAATACAGGAAGTACCTTTTACAATAATGTCACAACATAATAAAGTTTGCTCAATGATAATAGTATATTTGGCAAAAGCATACTTTGAGGGTGAAAGCTAATATACCGAGTTCAATTTAAAATAAACGAAATAAAATCCGTTACATATGATATTATGGTTTTATTTCCTTCTCAGTGCTCACTCGTTCAATAGAAATCATTGGGAATTAAACGGCCATTTAAAATTGTTGTAAGAAATTTTTATTTCTTCAAAGTCAGTTTCATAAAGCTTTGCTTAACCAAATGAACTCAGAGAAACATGCTAAATTTATTCGAAAGGTTGCGATGTGATATTTCAAAGACTAAACTTGCAAGAGTAAAGAAAGGCTTTTTAAATCTTGCTGATGAAAACATCTGTTTACAAATATTTGGAATTTATGTGAGATTATTTCACAATTTGAAAATCCTTCCATATTCGTGGGATGGATTGAACCAAAAGGTTAAAATTATCAAAGTCGTCGCAACAAAAATACCCTCCTCTTAAAATATTAACTGCCTCTACGTTAATTGGTTTCATGTACCAAGTTGCATATTTGGTCCAAGATATCAAAAATGGTCAATCAAGTATCTACGAAAATGTGTTGTCTCTCATGTGGGTTACGTGTTATTTGGAAACATACGTAACATGCAGGAGCCTTTCCAATCGGAAGCACGAAATGATATATGTCATCAACCAGATATCAAAGATGAGTAAACGTACTAGAAGTAAGAAATTATTTTCTATTCTATTAATGGACCATAACTGTAATAAAAACTATAAACAATTTGCAAATATTTTAAGATCTCTCGGGGATTACAGAAAATGGGAAACCAAAATTGGAAAAAATAATAGCCTACGGATTCCCTTACACTAATTCCGTACATTCTATGCTTGCTGTTACTAATGGTGTCAATAAGTCAAAATCAAATGCCACAAAATTACCTGGACAAACTTTATCCAATGCACATCATACCTTACATTATCCTATCTGCTCTGGATATCATTATAAAAATATTTTCATGCTGGCAATTTGTTTTTTGCGGTATTCTATAATGTCATCTACCTTCTGTATAGTGTACGCTGGCAAAATCTCTTACGGTAAGGAAAAATTTTGTTGATCGGAAACTATTTTTTTGTAATTAATGATATAATTTAAATTTCATTAGAGAAATGCCTCTGGAACAAAAAATGAAGGAATACAGAATGCTGCAAATTCTTAACAGTGCCTACAATTATAGTTGTGAGAGAATCTACCTGCCAACCTTCGTATTTGTCATGAGCTCTGTAGCAACAGTACTAAGTCTACTTTTACTTCGTTTCCACAAAGCCCTGCCGAACATGGACGTCGGTTTCTTCATGTCTGTAGTTATCCATAACTACATTGCTATCCACAATCATAATGTTGGGGGCAGGGAAATTGTTCGATGACAGCTCAAAGCTAATCCTACAGGTTCGAAGATCCAGACTAAAGCAGAAAGTAACAAGAAAAGTTGTTCTTGCTTTGCTTCCTTACGGGATTCGCTATGGAACTCTCAAGTATGTGAAGCAGAAACATCTTGCTGATTGTTACGAAGGCATGACAAACGCCCTAGTCATATTTTTGCTCCTCGCATCTCCATAATTCAAGCGTAAGTCTGTAATTAAGTCGGCAAGACAAAAAGGCCCCATCTTGGTTCCACCCGCCAATCCTTCGTCTAATAGTAATCATATCAAAATGTACAGGGTGGTGTAGAATGAATGTTAATGGGCGGAGAATCCATTGCTCTACTTATTACCGTTCATTATGTTCCACCCTGTACCAATAATAATTTAGTTTTAAGTTTGAGATAAGTTAGTGAATTTTCTCGCATTTGGCAGAAATCATTACTCGGTTAAAACTGAACCTTAACTTTTCTTATCTGTTTACGAAGGCGAGAAAACGTTGTAGGGTGATTTCTTGCCCAATCAATAGGGCAGATTTTGAAAAATCAAATATACTTGCGTAGGAGGGCTACTCGTCGTGGATTTTCATGCTGACCTTCAAATATCAGTCAACGTTTTCCATTTTCGTGGTTTCCAATATAATAATATGACCTTATTAAATTAATTCGTCAATTCCGGGAAAGGCTACCAAATAACAGTGCTATTCTTGAGCTATTTTGAAATGGTTTAACTTTGTACTGCTATCTCTTCACATTGTTCACATTATCAAACAATCGTAATTATATATCCAATGCAATGTAATAATGGAAGATTGGTTTGTATATAATTCATTCCCAGTATGAATACTTATGGATTTTGTAGAACCAGCATTACAATTACCATTATGGATACGGGTTAAGCTTTGCAAAATAAAATTATAGATGAAAAGATTCTATTATTGAAAATACATTGATGATAAATAAACATCCGTAGGTTTACCTAAGCATTAAGCTGTGCATGTGTATTATATATTATGATCGCATAGTTTTTATTTGTGTTTTTGAAAATTTAGAAAAACAAAATAATTGTAATATTTTTACTTACTAATATAATAAATGTAAAAAATTAACTTCATTTAGCGTAAGCAAGCAAAATAAGGCATTTTTAGATGTACCTTCGAGATCCATTTAATATGCTTGTATTTTTAAAATCAGAGTTGCAGCACTTGTAGTTGCAGTTGTAATTGTACTTTGCTTCCTATCCCAATAGATTGCTTAACCTTAACTTATCCTCTTTATTTACTATCAGTACTATTACTCTTTCCAGTGCACATCATACATTGTCAGCTAAATTCCATACATTGTCACACAATTTTCCACGTCATACAAATTGTCACCGTTCTCTAAATACGCCATACATTTATTCCATTTCTACTATCTTCTAATTATACTATTATTTTAGGCTATGATGGTTAATCAGATAGTAATTAGGTTTTTCCAGTTTATTTGATAAGCCACGAAAGAAACTATTAAGCAATTATTTTATTATTGAACCCATTACGATTATGCCTCAATATATACTTAGTACTTTCAACGGTTAAAGTACTTTCCTTTATTCTAAGTCAGTTAGAGAAGAGTATATTAAATAGAAGAATATTTAGGATCAGGATACCCAGTTTAATTTTCTCTAAAATATAAACCAAATAGAACCATTATCACTGTTAAATTTTCAATATTAACGTTTTATATTCAAATACTATTATATTCTCTGTACTCACTTGTCCAAAGCTATTAAAACGAACTTAAAATCCATTAACAATTGTAAAAATATATAATTTTCAATAAGATAGTTTTTTGAGCTCTAGCGTATTAAAATAAATTTAGAAAGTCATGCAGAAGTCATTCGAAAGGTTGCAATTTCATCTTCCAAAGTTTTTTAAATTTGCGAAAATAAAGAAAGACGTCTTAAATCTTGGTAGTGAAAACATCTGTTTGCAAGTATTTGGAATTTATGTGAGTTTATTTCACAGTTTGGGCATCCTTCCCTATTCATGGGATAGATTGAACCAAAGGCTAAAACTGTCAAAGTCGTCTAAATGGAAATACCCGCTTAAGATATTAATTATGTCGACCTTAATTGGCTTCATCTACCAAATTGCATATTTGGTTCAAGATATCAAAAATGGTCAATCAAAGATCTACGAAAATGTGCTGTCCTTCATGTGGGTTATGTCTTATATGGATATGTACTCAACATGCAGGAATCTGTCAAATCGGAAGCACGAAATGGTGTATGTCATCAACCAGCTGTCAAAACTATGTCAGCGTACCAAAAGTATGAAAATATTTTCCATTCTATTAATAACCAATTAACTGTATTAAAAAATATTGTTCTACCTAAACATTTTAGATCTATCAGGGACTGTGGCATTGAAATCAAAATTGGAAAAAATAATATCCTATGTATTCCTTGCATTTTATTCCGTATATACCCAGCCTGATTTTATTACTGGTGGCAATCAGTCAAAATCAACTGATGCAAAATTACCTGGACAAGCACTTTTCTATGCACATCATTCCTTATATCATCCTATCTGTTCTGGATGTCATCATAAAAATAGTTTCAAGCTGGCTATTTGTTTTTGCGGTATTCTACAATGTCATCTATCTTCTTTACGGTATCCGCTGGCAAAATAATCTGTTAGGGTGAGCATACCATTTAAACTAATAATAATAATACTGTTTTATTCAAGACGATGTGACCATTGGTCTTTACGTCATTACAGAGTTGAAGTAACATTTCACACTGTAATGCTTTGGAGTTGGGTTGAGTAAGTGCTGACTAATCAAAACAAAAACGGAGTAGACGGATATAGTAAATATATATAAACAATACATATTGTAAAATGTAGAAGAGATAAAATAATATCTTGGTTACAGATTTCTTATACTAGATTGAGTTTGGTAGAAGAATGGCAGATGGAAAATATCACATCCTTGTAATTTGGTTGTGATAGGAGTTAAGTTCCATAAAAATTATGCTCTTCTTGTTCGAAGATATTCAACAGTTGGAAGATGACTTAGCAAATATTAGTTCATTTTTCAAGCGGTCATTACATTTCTTTCAGTATGCATAAAAATACATAAATTGTCTTTGATAAAAAGATGATAAAAAAAGGTACAAGATTGGAATAAAAATTATTGCGAATCAAATATACAAGACTCAATGACATTAAAAATTTACAATCTGATTTCTATGACAAACTAGTTAACTCATTTTCCTTATATGCAAAACTTATTGACACATTTCTTTTTCATTTACATAATTTATAAGAAGGTAAATTTTTTCCATGAGATTTTTCTTTAAGGTAATAAAACCAACATATCTCAAAACCTTGCTTATAAATACTCGTTGACACATTTCCTTTCATTTACATAATTTTAACACTAAAACTCATTGACATTTTTATACTTTTAACTTCATTGACTCATTAACATTAAATCATTAACATAATTCAATAGAATTATGTGGATCTGTTTCCAAATTTTGGCTGTTTTAAAATATTATTTTTGCATAATAAGAGTAATTTACGTATTATCTGATTCATTGTTGAGACTTGCGTTTCTTACACCGAGCAGATTAGTTATAAATTTTCTTTAACTTTGAGAAAACGTTTTACATTACATTAGAAGCAAATAATATACAATAATAATTAATATAATACTAAGAAATAAAGTACAAGGGTGATAAATAAAAAGAGGAGGACAGACCGTCAAAAGCACGTCTGTTCTGAAGCACTCACTCAACCAAACTTACAATTTAAACTAAGGATGCTATTTAATGGGACATTGAAATAATTTAAAATGTCCCTAAATAATAATTTAAACGGTAATTTTTGATGGTGTCCCTGTGGATAATTTAAAAGGTCCCTAAACAATGGTAAGGTAAAGCTATAAAATTAGAACAGTTTCTCAGTATGATGAGGAAGCCGATTTTGGAGGGGAAAGAATAAGTTATAATATGTATTAATAAATTAGGGCTCCTTTTATCGAAAATGAGGCTAAGTTTTGGTATTTTAAGAAAAAGTATCACCATATATTTATATTATACTAACAAAAAAATATAGCTTTACCTTACCAATTCTTATCGGTCGACAGTATATAAGGTTAACATATTTACCTATCTAAGCGTAACCTTTCTTATTCATCTTATACTTTGTTACTGTGAAAGCAATCCTAGTTAAGTTTGGTTTTATGTACATCTACCACGATTTACCTTTTCAATGGTTGCAGGGACATTTTAAATACTGTTTAGGGACATTTTAAACTATCCGCAGAGACACCATCAAAAATGACCGTTTAAATTATTATTCAGGGACATTTTAAATTATCTCAATGTCCCATTAAATATATTCCTTTAAACTAAGTCTAAATCTTTATCATGAAATAAACTGTTCACTGTACATGTTCAATTTTTATCAGAGAAATACCTATGCAACAAAAAATGAAGGAATACAGAATGCTGCAAATTCTTAACAGTGCCTACAATTCAAGCTGTGAGAGAATCTACCTGCCGATCTTCGTGTTTGTCATGACCTCTGTAGGCACAGTCCTTCTTGTAATTCGATTCCACAAAAGCCTGACAATTATAGAAATTGCTTTCTTGGTCTCCACTGTTGCCAATACATATTTCTCACTCACTATAGTAATGTTCGGAGCTGGTAAATTATTCGATGATAGTTCAAAGCTAATTCTACTAGCAAGAAGATCTAAAGGGAAGGAGAAGGTAACAAAAAAAGTTGTTCTTGCTTTGCTTCCTTACGGGATTCGCTATGGAACTCTCAAATATGTGAAGCAAAACCATCTCACTGATTGCTACGAAGGCATGACAAATACTCTTGTCACATTTTTGCTCCTCACATCTCGATAATTCAATATTTTGGCTATAATAGTACATCTTTAGTAGCTAATGTGTCACTAAGGCTTTATGTTGGTTTTAATTGTACTATAATTTATTATAAAATAACTTTCTACAGTTTTTTTTGGCATATCCAGTATCAGAATTTCTGAATTGTATCGATTCAATTACTGTAATAATTGTTTTGTAAATAGTTCTTTGCACCAAGCCACCTTGGTCTGTTGGTGTGGACACTCAATTCCATACTGACGGTCAAGGGTTCGAATCCTGTCAGTGGCTTGGGACATTGGTACATGGAGTGGGTTTTTCTCCACAGCTGTTAGTAGTCACATTACTAATATGCAATGGTTTTCCCTACTCTCCACTAACTGACTTGTCAGATAGGAGAAATGCCCGTAATTGGGATGTACCTTAACAGTCTTCTGTTCTAACCGCTTCTGCTTCCTATCCTATGCTCTGCCTTCCTATTCCTGCACTAACCACTTGGAGTGAGCGCCCTTGATGAAATAAGGCAAGGTTGTGAGGGGTAAACTCACATAAAACGCCAGCGATCTCCAAGTTCTCTAGTTGCCCTTTCCTGTAACGTTACCACTCTGAATGTGCCTTTGAGCCAAATTCGGAGTATAAACCCCTATCCTTTATCCTTTTTATCCTTTAAATAGTTCTTTGCCAGTTATAATATATGTATGTATTTTATTTGACAAGGAAAGTGCAAATATCTTGCGTAATACAAGTATTTAAATGTATGTGTATGTGATTATTAGGATGTAAATAGGCACTTGAAATTTTGTGCTGTTTTTATAAAGTAGTATGAATTTTAAATGACTATCTTACTCATATTTAAATTAAGTTTTGAACTCTTGCTTTATTTTCTGTACATCTTTGAGTCAAAATCGACTCACAGAGAAATAATCGAATAATTGATATCTGGAAGCCGGATGGCTTTTGAATTAGGGCATCTAAACTAGGACCATCTTCAAACCCGGGTTCCATATCACTATTTAAAAAATATTGTTTCGTTTTTCCTACTAATATTTAAATGGAATGAACCTAAGAATAAATTAAAACTAAAGGAAATAAACCATAACACAAGCTATGATATAGGATAAAGTACAATTTTTATCAGTATTCCCTGCGCCGAATTGAAATATTTTAAAGAATGAAATGTACACTAGAACTGACTTGCTAATCTAACAAAAAGTAATAACTCGAACCCGGGTTTTCAAACCATCTGGAACCCAGTCTGAATGTATGCTCATCTTACAATTTACAATTTCTACCAGCCAACTTTTGCATTTTTCGACCTAATCTCAGTAGTGTCGCCATTACCGTATTTTCCGAAAACTTTGTTAAATGTGGTTTTATTTTATCACAACCAATATTTTTAACCTTGAAGTTGTACGAACTTATGTTTTTAAATATTTTAAATTCTTTAAATAAAGATAGTGCAATTTTTCAAAAAGCTCGGGTTCCAGACACACCGCCCGTCTGAATTTTTCTAAATCTGTCTGTGTTAAAGAGTTATCGTGTTAACTAACTGACAAAGAGACGTTTTGTTAGTACGTTAGGGTTCTATGAGTTTGCTTTCTTAGACTAGCCAAATATCTGGATTCGGCAGTTCAGGGCAGTTGGAAAAAATTCTGAAAATTTCTAATTGTAATTGGTAAATTTTTGACAATAGTCTTAATAGGGAAGGGTAAAGAGCTTTTAAGATAACAGAACTTATGAGTACGTATGAATCCGGCTTTTTTTGTATGGCAATATCTTCCTTAAAAGTCTTTAGACCAAGCATAATATTTCAAATGACTATGCTAAATCCTAGTTTGAAAATCTGATTGATTTTTTAAACTGATAACTGTGTTCATTTCAGCTGACCACTGTAATAGCAGCACTGTGCTATGAATTTCATTGTATTCCTTTCAACCAAATTAATATAATATTGTTATAGATATTGAAGAAATATTGTTTTGCAATTAAAAAAAATTTTGAGGTTAATTTCAAGATTGTTTCAATTTTTATTGCCGAAAAGCTAAGACGAAGTCATCGCTAACATGATAATATCCAATATTTTACAATTGTAGCACAAACGAGGCTTCTTAACTGTTGTACCATACTTGGATAGCAGGCACGTATCTAGAAAATTGTTCAAGGGTGGGCGGAATATCGAAATAATATGGTGTTTCCATTCAAAGGTACAAACTTTGAAGTAATTCAATTATGCTCTCAAAATCATATGTTTGAAGTTAAATACAGACAAAAGAATAGTTTTGTCGTTTTCAGCCTACTCAAAAGTCTTGAATTCAGTGGTTTCGGGACTGACGTATGGTCTCAAGTTTTGCAGTTAGGTGACTCGAAACTCAAAAATCAATCATTTTAGAATAATGACGACGATTTTCTTTGTGTGGAATGAAACGGTTTAATACTTTCAAGTATTGGAAGAATAATTCTTACAAACGTTGTTCAACCAAATTGACTATAAATAAGTTCCTCAATTGTTATATATCAAAATGTAGATTTTATCTTGTAGAAACATTTACAGATTTAATCAACCCCATTCGAAATAAAATCAATGTAATCTTAAACCAATTTTAGGGTTAAAACATTTAATACCCATACTGTTTCTTATACTTCCAATACACAAAAGCATGGTTATTATCAAAATATTACGGTGTTTCCATTCCAAGGTACAAACTTTGGAGGAATTGTCAATTGCTATGAACCTTAGGCTAGTAGCCAACTGTTTTGTATATGTAGGCAGACTTTGATTGAAAAGCGGACATTGTCATTTTTTAATGGATTTTTTATAAAAGCATACAAATTATTTTTATTTAATAACTTTCAGAATAAACTACATTTACTTCTGTTATGAAGCGCTAGAAAAGGTAGAGAATTATCTTCTAACCATATATGTTAAACATTGCAGTAGATTTCAATTATGCTCACAAAATCCTATGTTTGCCGTTAAATACTGATGAAAGAATAGTTTCGCCGTTTTCAGCTTATTCAAAAGTCTGGAATTCAGCTGTTACGGCACCGACGTATGGTCCCAAATTTTGTAGTTTTGTACTCTATGAAAGATTGTAAATGTAGACAGACTTTGATTGAAAAACAGACATTGTAATTGTTTGTATGAAGGGATTTTTCATGGAAACATAATAAGTATTTTTTAATTACAATTTTTTAAAATAAATTACATTTTCTTCTGTTATGAAACGCTAGAAATGGTAGACAGTTCTGATCTACCCATATATTGTAAACATTACCGTAGATTTCAATTATGCTCTCAAAATCATATGTTTGAAGTTAAATACAGACAAAAGAATAGTTTTGTCGTTTTCAGCCTACTCAAAAGTCTTGAATTCAGTGGTTTCGGGACTGACGTATGGTCTCAAGTTTTGCAGTTAGGTGACTCGAAACTCAAAAATCAATCATTTTAGAATAATGACGACGATTTTCTTTGTGTGGAATGAAACGGTTTAATACTTTCAAGTATTGGAAGAATAATTCTTACAAACGTTGTTCAACCAAATTGACTATAAATAAGTTCCTCAATTGTTATATATCAAAATGTAGATTTTATCTTGTAGAAACATTTACAGATTTAATCAACCCCATTCGAAATAAAATCAATGTAATCTTAAACCAATTTTAGGGTTAAAACATTTAATACCCATACTGTTTCTTATACTTCCAATACACAAAAGCATGGTTATTATCAAAATATTACGGTGTTTCCATTCCAAGGTACAAACTTTGGAGGAATTGTCAATTGCTATGAACCTTAGGCTAGTAGCCAACTGTTTTGTATATGTAGGCAGACTTTGATTGAAAAGCGGACATTGTCATTTTTTAATGGATTTTTTATAAAAGCATACAAATTATTTTTATTTAATAACTTTCAGAATAAACTACATTTACTTCTGTTATGAAGCGCTAGAAAAGGTAGAGAATTATCTTCTAACCATATATGTTAAACATTGCAGTAGATTTCAATTATGCTCACAAAATCCTATGTTTGCCGTTAAATACTGATGAAAGAATAGTTTCGCCGTTTTCAGCTTATTCAAAAGTCTGGAATTCAGCTGTTACGGCACCGACGTATGGTCCCAAATTTTGTAGTTTTGTACTCTATGAAAGATTGTAAATGTAGACAGACTTTGATTGAAAAACAGACATTGTAATTGTTTGTATGAAGGGATTTTTCATGGAAACATAATAAGTATTTTTTAATTACAATTTTTTAAAATAAATTACATTTTCTTCTGTTATGAAACGCTAGAAATGGTAGACAGTTCTGATCTACCCATATATTGTAAACATTACCGTAGATTTCAATTATGCTCTCAAAATCATATGTTTGAAGTTAAATACAGACAAAAGAATAGTTTTGTCGTTTTCAGCCTACTCAAAAGTCTTGAATTCAGTGGTTTCGGGACTGACGTATGGTCTCAAGTTTTGCAGTTAGGTGACTCGAAACTCAAAAATCAATCATTTTAGAATAATGACGACGATTTTCTTTGTGTGGAATGAAACGGTTTAATACTTTCAAGTATTGGAAGAATAATTCTTACAAACGTTGTTCAACCAAATTGACTATAAATAAGTTCCTCAATTGTTATATATCAAAATGTAGATTTTATCTTGTAGAAACATTTACAGATTTAATCAACCCCATTCGAAATAAAATCAATGTAATCTTAAACCAATTTTAGGGTTAAAACATTTAATACCCATACTGTTTCTTATACTTCCAATACACAAAAGCATGGTTATTATCAAAATATTACGGTGTTTCCATTCCAAGGTACAAACTTTGGAGGAATTGTCAATTGCTATGAACCTTAGGCTAGTAGCCAACTGTTTTGTATATGTAGGCAGACTTTGATTGAAAAGCGGACATTGTCATTTTTTAATGGATTTTTTATAAAAGCATACACATTATTTTTATTTAATAACTTTCAGAATAAACTACATTTACTTCTGTTATGAAGCGCTAGAAAAGGTAGAGAATTATATTCTAACCATATATGTTAAACATTGCAGTAGATTTCAATTATGCTCACAAAATCCTATGTTTGCCGTTAAATACTGATGAAAGAATAGTTTTGCCGTTTTCAGCTTATTCAAAAGTCTGGAATTCAGCTGTTACGGCACCGACGTATGGTCCCAAATTTTGTAGTTTTGTACTCTATGAAAGATTGTAAATGTAGACGGACTTTGATTGAAAAACAGACATTGTAATTGTTTGTATGAAGGGATTTTTCATGGAAACATAATAAGTATTTTTTAATTACAATTTTTTAAAATAAATTACATTTTCTTCTGTTATGAAACGCTAGAAATGGTAGACAGTTCTGATCTACCCATATATTGTAAACATTACCGTAGATTTCAATTATGCTCTCAAAATCATATGTTTGAAGTTAAATACAGACAAAAGAATAGTTTTGTCGTTTTCAGCCTACTCAAAAGTCTTGAATTCAGTGGTTTCGGGACTGACGTATGGTCTCAAGTTTTGCAGTTAGGTGACTCGAAACTCAAAAATCAATCATTTTAGAATAATGACGACGATTTTCTTTGTGTGGAATGAAACGGTTTAATACTTTCAAGTATTGGAAGAATAATTCTTACAAACGTTGTTCAACCAAATTGACTATAAATAAGTTCCTCAATTGTTATATATCAAAATGTAGATTTTATCTTGTAGAAACATTTACAGATTTAATCAACCCCATTCGAAATAAAATCAATGTAATCTTAAACCAATTTTAGGGTTAAAACATTTAATACCCATACTGTTTCTTATACTTCCAATACACAAAAGCATGGTTATTATCAAAATATTACGGTGTTTCCATTCCAAGGTACAAACTTTGGAGGAATTGTCAATTGCTATGAACCTTAGGCTAGTAGCCAACTGTTTTGTATATGTAGGCAGACTTTGATTGAAAAGCGGACATTGTCATTTTTAATGGATTTTTTATAAAAGCATACACATTATTTTTATTTAATAACTTTCAGAATAAACTACATTTACTTCTGTTATGAAGCGCTAGAAAAGGTAGAGAATTATATTCTAACCATATATGTTAAACATTGCAGTAGATTTCAATTATGCTCACAAAATCCTATGTTTGCCGTTAAATACTGATGAAAGAATAGTTTCGCCGTTTTCAGCTTATTCAAAAGTCTGGAATTCAGCTGTTACGGCACCGACGTATGGTCCCAAATTTTGTAGTTTTGTACTCTATGAAAGATTGTAAATGTAGACAGACTTTGATTGAAAAACAGACATTTTGTTTGTATGAAGGGATTTTTCATGGAAACATAATAAGTATTTTTTAATTACAATTTTTTAAAATAAATTACATTTTCTTCTGTTATGAAACGCTAGGAATGGTAGACAGTTCTGATCTACCCATATATTGTAAACATTACCGTAGATTTCAATTATGCTCTCAAAATCATATGTTTGAAGTTAAACACAGACAAAAGAATAGTTTTGTCGTTTTCAGCCTACTCAAAAGTCTTGAATTCAGTGGTTTCGGGACTGACGTATGGTCTCAAGTTTTGCAGTTAGGTGACTCGAAACTCAAAAATCAATCATTTTAGAATAATGACGACGATTTTCTTTGTGTGGAATGAAACGGTTTAATACTTTCAAGTATTGGAAGAATAATTCTTACAAACGTTGTTCAACCAAATTGACTATAAATAAGTTCCTCAATTGTTATATATCAAAATGTAGATTTTATCTTGTAGAAACATTTACAGATTTAATCAACCCCATTCGAAATAAAATCAATGTAATCTTAAACCAATTTTAGGGTTAAAACATTTAATACCCATACTGTTTCTTATACTTCCAATACACAAAAGCATGGTTATTATCAAAATATTACGGTGTTTCCATTCCAAGGTACAAACTTTGGAGGAATTGTCAATTGCTATGAACCTTAGGCTAGTAGCCAACTGTTTTGTATATGTAGGCAGACTTTGATTGAAAAAGCGGACATTGTCATTTTTTAATGGATTTTTTATAAAAGCATACACATTATTTTTATTTAATAACTTTCAGAATAAACTACATTTACTTCTGTTATGAAGCGCTAGAAAAGGTAGAGAATTATATTCTAACCATATATGTTAAACATTGCAGTAGATTTCAATTATGCTCACAAAATCCTATGTTTGCCGTTAAATACTGATGAAAGAATAGTTTTGCCGTTTTCAGCTTATTCAAAAGTCTGGAATTCAGCTGTTACGGCACCGACGTATGGTCCCAAATTTTGTAGTTTTGTACTCTATGAAAGATTGTAAATGTAGACGGACTTTGATTGAAAAACAGACATTGTAATTGTTTGTATGAAGGGATTTTTCATGGAAACATAATAAGTATTTTTTAATTACAATTTTTTAAAATAAATTACATTTTCTTCTGTTATGAAACGCTAGAAATGGTAGACAGTTCTGATCTACCCATATATTGTAAAAATTACCGTAGATTTCAATTATGCTCTCAAAATCATATGTTTGAAGTTAAATACAGACAAAAGAATAGTTTTGTCGTTTTCAGCCTACTCAAAAGTCTTGAATTCAGTGGTTTCGGGACTGACGTATGGTCTCAAGTTTTGCAGTTAGGTGACTCGAAACTCAAAAATCAATCATTTTAGAATAATGACGACGATTTTCTTTGTGTGGAATGAAACGGTTTAATACTTTCAAGTATTGGAATAATAATTCTTACAAACGTTGTTCAACCAAATTGACTATAAATAAGTTCCTCAATTGTTATATATTAAAATGTAGATTTTATCTTGTAGAAACATTTACAGATTTAATCAACCCCATTCGAAATAAAATCAATGTAATCTTAAACCAATTTTAGGGTTAAAACATTTAATACCCATACTGTTTCTTATACTTCCAATACACAAAAGCATGGTTATTATCAAAATATTACGGTGTTTCCATTCCAAGGTACAAACTTTGGAGGAATTGTCAATTGCTATGAACCTTAGGCTAGTAGCCAACTGTTTTGTATATGTAGGCAGACTTTGATTGAAAAGCGGACATTGTCATTTTTAATGGATTTTTTATAAAAGCATACACATTATTTTTATTTAATAACTTTCAGAATAAACTACATTTACTTCTGTTATGAAGCGCTAGAAAAGGTAGAGAATTATATTCTAAGCATATATGTTAAACATTGCAGTAGATTTCAATTATGCTCACAAAATCCTATGTTTGCCGTTAAATACTGATGAAAGAATAGTTTCGCCGTTTTCAGCTTATTCAAAAGTCTGGAATTCAGCTGTTACGGCACCGACGTATGGTCCCAAATTTTGTAGTTTTGTACTCTATGAAAGATTGTAAATGTAGACAGACTTTGATTGAAAAACAGACATTTTGTTTGTATGAAGGGATTTTTCATGGAAACATAATAAGTATTTTTTAATTACAATTTTTTAAAATAAATTACATTTTCTTCTGTTATGAAACGCTAGGAATGGTAGACAGTTCTGATCTACCCATATATTGTAAACATTACCGTAGATTTCAATTATGCTCTCAAAATCATATGTTTGAAGTTAAACACAGACAAAAGAATAGTTTTGTCGTTTTCAGCCTACTCAAAAGTCTTGAATTCAGTGGTTTCGGGACTGACGTATGGTCTCAAGTTTTGCAGTTAGGTGACTCGAAACTCAAAAATCAATCATTTTAGAATAATGACGACGATTTTCTTTGTGTGGAATGAAACGGTTTAATACTTTCAAGTATTGGAAGAATAATTCTTACAAACGTTGTTCAACCAAATTGACTATAAATAAGTTCCTCAATTGTTATATATCAAAATGTAGATTTTATCTTGTAGAAACATTTACAGATTTAATCAACCCCATTCGAAATAAAATCAATGTAATCTTAAACCAATTTTAGGGTTAAAACATTTAATACCCATACTGTTTCTTATACTTCCAATACACAAAAGCATGGTTATTATCAAAATATTACGGTGTTTCCATTCCAAGGTACAAACTTTGGAGGAATTGTCAATTGCTATGAACCTTAGGCTAGTAGCCAACTGTTTTGTATATGTAGGCAGACTTTGATTGAAAAGCGGACATTGTCATTTTTAATGGATTTTTTATAAAAGCATACACATTATTTTTTATTTAATAACTTTCAGAATAAACTACATTTACTTCTGTTATGAAGCGCTAGAAAAGGTAGAGAATTATATTCTAACCATATATGTTAAACATTGCAGTAGATTTCAATTATGCTCACAAAATCCTATGTTTGCCGTTAAATACTGATGAAAGAATAGTTTCGCCGTTTTCAGCTTATTCAAAAGTCTGGAATTCAGCTGTTACGGCACCGACGTATGGTCCCAAATTTTGTAGTTTTGTACTCTATGAAAGATTGTAAATGTAGACAGACTTTGATTGAAAAACAGACATTGTAATTGTTTGTATGAAGGGATTTTTCATGGAAACATAATAAGTATTTTTTAATTACAATTTTTTAAAATAAATTACATTTTCTTCTGTTATGAAACGCTAGAAATGGTAGACAGTTCTGATCTACCCATATATTGTAAACATTACCGTAGATTTCAATTATGCTCTCAAAATCATATGTTTGAAGTTAAACACAGACAAAAGAATAGTTTTGTCGTTTTCAGCCTACTCAAAAGTCTTGAATTCAGTGGTTTCCGGGACTGACGTATGGTCTCAAGTTTTGCAGTTAGGTGACTCGAAACTCAAAAATCAATCATTTTAGAATAATGACGACGATTTTCTTTGTGTGGAATGAAACGGTTTAATACTTTCAAGTATTGGAAGAATAATTCTTACAAACGTTGTTCAACCAAATTGACTATAAATAAGTTCCTCAATTGTTATATATCAAAATGTAGATTTTATCTTGTAGAAACATTTACAGATTTAATCAACCCCATTCGAAATAAAATCAATGTAATCTTAAACCAATTTTAGGGTTAAAACATTTAATACCCATACTGTTTCTTATACTTCCAATACACAAAAGCATGGTTATTATCAAAATATTACGGTGTTTCCATTCCAAGGTACAAACTTTGGAGGAATTGTCAATTGCTATGAACCTTAGGCTAGTAGCCAACTGTTTTGTATATGTAGGCAGACTTTGATTGAAAAGCGGACATTGTCATTTTTAATGGATTTTTTATAAAAGCATACACATTATTTTTATTTAATAACTTTCAGAATAAACTACATTTACTTCTGTTATGAAGCGCTAGAAAAGGTAGAGAATTATATTCTAACCATATATGTTAAACATTGCAGTAGATTTCAATTATGCTCACAAAATCCTATGTTTGCCGTTAAATACTGATGAAAGAATAGTTTCGCCGTTTTCAGCTTATTCAAAAGTCTGGAATTCAGCTGTTACGGCACCGACGTATGGTCCCAAATTTTGTAGTTTTGTACTCTATGAAAGATTGTAAATGTAGACAGACTTTGATTGAAAAACAGACATTGTAATTGTTTGTATGAAGGGATTTTTCATGGAAACATAATAAGTATTTTTTAATTACAATTTTTTAAAATAAATTACATTTTCTTCTGTTATGAAACGCTAGAAATGGTAGACAGTTCTGATCTACCCATATATTGTAAACATTACCGTAGATTTCAATTATGCTCTCAAAATCATATGTTTGAAGTTAAATACAGACAAAAGAATAGTTTTGTCGTTTTCAGCCTACTCAAAAGTCTTGAATTCAGTGGTTTCGGGACTGACGTATGGTCTCAAGTTTTGCAGTTAGGTGACTCGAAACTCAAAAATCAATCATTTTAGAATAATGACGACGATTTTCTTTGTGTGGAATGAAACGGTTTAATACTTTCAAGTATTGGAAGAATAATTCTTACAAACGTTGTTCAACCAAATTGACTATAAATAAGTTCCTCAATTGTTATATATCAAAATGTAGATTTTATCTTGTAGAAACATTTACAGATTTAATCAACCCCATTCGAAATAAAATCAATGTAATCTTAAACCAATTTTAGGGTTAAAACATTTAATACCCATACTGTTTCTTATACTTCCAATACACAAAAGCATGGTTATTATCAAAATATTACGGTGTTTTCCATTCCAAGGTACAAACTTTGGAGGAATTGTCAATTGCTATGAACCTTAGGCTAGTAGCCAACTGTTTTGTATATGTAGGCAGACTTTGATTGAAAAGCGGACATTGTCATTTTTTAATGGATTTTTTATAAAAGCATACACATTATTTTTATTTAATAACTTTCAGAATAAACTACATTTACTTCTGTTATGAAGCGCTAGAAAAGGTAGAGAATTATCTTCTAACCATATATGTTAAACATTGCAGTAGATTTCAATTATGCTCACAAAATCCTATGTTTGCCGTTAAATACTGATGAAAGAATAGTTTCGCCGTTTTCAGCTTATTCAAAAGTCTGGAATTCAGCTGTTACGGCACCGACGTATGGTGCCAAATTTTGTAGTTTTGTACTCTATGAAAGATTGTAAATGTAGACAGACTTTGATTGAAAAACAGACATTGTAATTGTTTGTATGAAGGGATTTTTCATGGAAACATAATAAGTATTTTTTAATTACAATTTTTTAAAATAAATTACATTTTCTTCTGTTATGAAACGCTAGAAATGGTAGACAGTTCTGATCTACCCATATATTGTAAACATTACCGTAGATTTCAATTATGCTCTCAAAATCATATGTTTGAAGTTAAATACAGACAAAAGAATAGTTTTGTCGTTTTCAGCCTACTCAAAAGTCTTGAATTCAGTGGTTTCGGGACTGACGTATGGTCTCAAGTTTTGCAGTTAGGTGACTCCGAAACTCAAAAATCAATCATTTTAGAATAATGACGACGATTTTCTTTGTGTGGAATGAAACGGTTTAATACTTTCAAGTATTGGAAGAATAATTCTTACAAACGTTGTTCAACCAAATTGACTATAAATAAGTTCCTCAATTGTTATATATCAAAATGTAGATTTTATCTTGTAGAAACATTTACAGATTTAATCAACCCCATTCGAAATAAAATCAATGTAATCTTAACCCTTCAGAGCCTGAATTATTTTTTGGCAAATCGGTTTCAAATTTTAGTCAAGTGTTAAGAATGCAAATACGACGTATATTTAAGTATATACGTCGTATATGTAAGCATATACGTCCTATATATAAGACAGAAATTATTTGATATAGGAAAATAAAAAACCCGAGGTGTTCAAAAAACATTGCTAAGTACTTTTTTATGTCCGCTTTAGGGAAGTGAACTAACATCTTTGGTCAAAAAAATTAATTTTCGTGTACTTCAGGGGCTATGTAAGAAAACACCTCCAAATCGGAATATGAAATAGCTCCGAAACTACTGAACCGATGTGGATGAAACTTGGACCAGATGTCGGCCATTAACATAGCTCGGGACTATTTTTGAATTTGTAAAACATTCGCATTTCTTCCCTTTCAAAATTACGAAATAAAATTTGAAATAAGCGGTTTTTCATACAAGAAATTTTTGCAAAAGATACTTTGCAATGTATTAGCTAGGCACTGGAGCAGACACAAGCCTATGTTAAAAATGGGTTATGGCTAGTATGTACCCAAATGCAGGATGTACTACTTAGCGGCATAGCTTGTGCATCAGAGATTTCAATTTTGAAAAACATGACCTTTGACATGTTTATAAAGTACTCGGTTGTCAAAATATGCAATTATTTGGCCTTTACCATATCTTTAGCTTGCGAACGACACCTTACATTGGCATTTTTCAACAGAAAATGAAATTTGACCTCTGACATGTCATAGAGGTCAACAATTTCGAAAATCCATTTCTGCCCATTAACCATAATTTATAAAGGGCTTTACTTTTAATCCATTAGAATTTTTATAAAAAAATTTCTTGTATGAAAAACCGCTTATTTCAAATTTTATTTCGTAATTTTGAAAGGGAAGAAATGCGAATGTTTTACAAATTCAAAAATAGTCCCGAGCTATGTTAATGGCCGACATCTGGTCCAAGTTTCATCCACATCGGTTCAGTAGTTTCGGAGCTATTTCATATTCCGATTTGGAGGTGTTTTCTTACATAGCCCCTGAAGTACACGAAAATTAATTTTTTTGACCAAAGATGTTAGTTCACTTCCCTAAAGCGGACATAAAAAAGTACTTAGCAATGTTTTTTGAACACCTCGGGTTTTTTATTTTCCTATATCAAATAATTTCTGTCTTATATATAGGACGTATATGCTTACATATACGACGTATATACTTAAATATACGTCGTATTTGCATTCTTAACACTTGACTAAAATTTGAAACCGATTTGCCAAAAAAAATAATTCAGGCTCTGAAGGGTTAAGATTACATTGATTTTATTTCGAATGGGGTTGATTAAATCTGTAAATGTTTCTACAAGATAAAATCTACATTTTGATATATAACAATTGAGGAACTTATTTATAGTCAATTTGGTTGAACAACGTTTGTAAGAATTATTCTTCCAATACTTGAAAGTATTAAACCGTTTCATTCCACACAAAGAAAATCGTCGTCATTATTCTAAAATGATTGATTTTTGAGTTTCGAGTCACCTAACTGCAAAACTTGAGACCATACGTCAGTCCCGAAACCACTGAATTCAAGACTTTTGAGTAGGCTGAAAACGACAAAACTATTCTTTTGTCTGTATTTAACTTCAAACATATGATTTTGAGAGCATAATTGAAATCTACGGTAATGTTTACAATATATGGGTAGATCAGAACTGTCTACCATTTCTAGCGTTTCATAACAGAAGAAAATGTAATTTATTTTAAAAAATTGTAATTAAAAAATACTTATTATGTTTCCATGAAAAATCCCTTCATACAAACAATTACAATGTCTGTTTTTCAATCAAAGTCTGTCTACATTTACAATCTTTCATAGAGTACAAAACTACAAAATTTGGGACCATACGTCGGTGCCGTAACAGCTGAATTCCAGACTTTTGAATAAGCTGAAAACGGCGAAACTATTCTTTCATCAGTATTTAACGGCAAACATAGGATTTTGTGAGCATAATTGAAATCTACTGCAATGTTTAGCATATATGGTTAGAAGATAATTCTCTACCTTTTCTAGCGCTTCATAACAGAAGTAAATGTAGTTTATTCTGAAAGTTATTAAATAAAAATAATGTGTATGCTTTTATAAAAAATCCATTAAAAAATGACAATGTCCGCTTTTCAATCAAAGTCTGCCTACATATACAAAACAGTTGGCTACTAGCCTAAGGTTCATAGCAATTGACAATTCCTCCAAAGTTTGTACCTTGGAATGGAAACACCGTAATATTTTGATAATAACCATGCTAATTGGTTTAATAATTTCAATTGAAGCGTAAAAAAGCACATCGTCCCTTAAGGATAGAATAAGCCTGTATCCACTTTCAGATTGGTACAGGAAAAAGCCTAAATCCATTTTTTGTTTGGTACAGGAATAAGCCAAAATCCGTTTTTTGTTTGGTACAGGAATAAGCCTATATCCAATTTTCGTTTGTTGCAGGAAATAGCCTATCCTCTTGCAGCATTACGTAAAGTTGTCGGGGCACAGTAAGAATAAACAAGTTGACGAAATGAAGTATTTATTATTTTTATGTTGATACTTGAAATATATCATGCTATAATGTACATAAACATTATAAAATTTTAGCTAATTACACAATAAAACAAAACAAAACTTTTAACGACTCAAATGCGGATTTTGATATTGGATAAAACTAAACTGGCTGGAAGGAAGAATGAAAGTTCAATATTTCCGCCGCCCATATTAACCATGTATCAATACGCCCCTATAAGCTGCAAGAGGGTAGAGGCTATTTCCTGCACCAAACGAAAGTTGGATTTAGGCTTATTCCTGTCAGTGATGGGCGGCCAGACTACTCTGAGTCAGAGATGACTTGTGTGGGACTAGTCTCATTCTCGTCTTTTCAATGTTAGAAGTCATCTGAGATGACTTTTTAACTAACCATGTGATTAAGATGACTTAAGAGATTACTTTATAAGAGTTGAATATTAGAGATGACTTTAGGGATGACTTATTAAGAGAACACGTGATCGGGATGACTTTAGGGATGACTTTTTAAGAACAATTTACCAAAGATGACTTGAAGGATGACTTTTTATGAGAACACGAAATCGGGATGACTTTAGAGATGACTTCATAAAAACCGTATACTAAAGATGACTTTAGGGATGATTTTTTAAAAGGTCATGTGATTGGGACGACTTAAGAGATGACTTTTTAAGAACCGTATCCTACAGATTTTATTCTTATCAATTATTATTTTCGATAAAATAGACATTAAATTTCATTCTAATTGTCAAATTATTTTTTTCCACTTAGATGTTCAGTTTTTGTAAGCTCGGCGCTTCTCCCTCTGTTATTCCCTTAGACGCTTTTTCTCTATTTCCCATTCTTTTGAATGTTGATTGTACCAATCTTTTCCTGCTTTAGATTTGGGTTGTTTTCCTTGTATGCAGTTAACACCTTGATAACCAAATTGGTGACACCTATAACACATCCCATTAAAGGCCTTTGTTGGAGGAAAAAATTTCTTTTTTTCTTGCACGTCTACAATTGCAGCTTTTAAACCAGGAGCCAGATTGGCTGGCACCCTTCCTGTTTCTGCTATTCTTTTAAGATAATCAGTAGACAGTACGCTTTTTGGTGGGATGTCTAGCTTACGAGCGGTATAGTCGCAAAGCTTGTACAGTTCTTTAGCAACAGTATTGATATCAACTCTTGTTGAAGATACAGAAACTTCTTTATCAAACGAAGGGTACTGTTTATCATAATAGAGATTATTTAGCATAAGCTTCCTTGACATTAAGATTAACTCGTTAATGAAGATCCCGGTCGGTCCGGTATCTAATGTTTTGCAAAATTCCAACCACACTCCAAGAAGTAACTTGACATCAAGTATGCAGTACTTATCAAGGCCCTCGTGCAATGGTCTTTTACGAAAATCTGCCAACTGCTGTTAAGGAATTTCAATTCCCAAATATTCTTTCACCAAAGCTTTGAATCCTATGGTCTTATTATAGGTAACGACATCTTCTTGTTCTTTAAAAGCCGCATATACTGTTTGGGTGTCAATGTACGGGTAAAAAAATGTCGAAATCTTGTTGTAGACGTCGTTTGCACCCCCGTGAACTATTTATATGATGTTTTCACTTTCCAAAATACATTTAAAATGATCTTTTATTTGCTGTGGCAACTTGAGTGCGTCTATAACGAATGTATTTTTGAGCGTTGAAATTTGCACTGTGCAAACAATCCCCGTATAAGAATACAGAGACTGTCCTTCCAAATCCAAAAATATGAAAGATTGATTTTTGAGAAAGTCTTTCAAAGCATAGCATTCAGCCGTAGACTCAATACAATAATGTTTATAACAATGCCAACCAAAAGCTAGTTTTTCAAAATCCAGAATGTTTATAGATCTCGACTTATCCCACTTCCAAATCGACTATAGATTTAAGTTAGCCCGGAACTTTAAATAGCTTGCTTTTTCTTTGGTTTCTCTTTTTGCTTTATCAGGAGGGTTCAGATAGGCTTTGAAAGAACCCCTGGGTTATTCCCTAAGTGACCTCTGTTGGCCACTTTGTGTCTATCTTGGATGTCCAAATCGGACATTTGTGGATGTCCAAATCAGACATTTGTGGATGTCCAAATCAGACATTTGTGGATGTCCAAATCGGATATTTGTGGATGTCCAAATCAGACATTTGTGGATGTCCAAATCGGACATTTGTGGACGTCAAAAATGGACATCTGTGGACGTCCAAATTGGACATTTGTGGACGTCCAAATTGGACATTTGTGGACGTCCAAATTGGACATTTGTGGACGTCCAAATTGGACATCTGTGGACGTCCAAATTGGACATCTGTGGACGTCCATATTGGACATCTGTGGACGTCCATATTAGAAATCTGTGGACGTCCATATTAGAAATCTGTGGACGTCCATATTAGACATCTGTGGACGTCCAAATTGGTCATCTGTGGACGTCCAAATTGAACATATATGGATGTCCAAATTGGACATCTGTGGACGTCCATATTAGACATTTGTGGACGTCCATATTAGAAATCTGTGGACGTCCATATTAGACATCTGTGGACGTCCAAATTGGTCATCTGTGGACGTCGAAATTGAACATATATGGATGTCCAAATTGGACATCTGTGGACGTCCATATTAGAAATCTGTGGACGTCCATATTAGAAATCTGTGGACGTCCATATTAGACATCTGTGGACGTCCAAATTGGTCATCTGTGGACGTCCAAATTGAACATATATGGATGTCCAAATTGGACATCTGTGGACGTCCATATTAGACATTTGTGGACGTCCATATTAGAAATCTGTGGACGTCCATATTAGACATCTGTGGACGTCCAAATTGGTCATCTGTGGACGTCGAAATTGAACATATATGGATGTCCAAATTGGACATCTGTGGACGTCCATATTAGACATCTGTGGACGTCCATATTAGAAATCTGTGGACGTCCATATTAGACATCTGTGGACGTCCAAATTGGTCATCTGTGGACGTCCAAATTGAACATATATGGATGTCCAAATTGGACATCTGTGGACGTCCATATTAGAAATCTGTGGACGTCCATATTAGAAATCTGTGGACGTCCATATTAGAAATCTGTGGACGTCCAAATTGAACATATATGGATGTCCAAATTGGACATCTGTGGACGTCCATATTAGAAATCTGTGGACGTCCATATTAGACATCTGTGAACGCCCAATTGAACATATATGGATGTCCAAATTAGTATCTGTTGATGTTTCAAATAGGATATCTGTGAGTTTCCAATTTCAGACTTTATTCTGAAACTTTTCTCTGACTATATTCTAACAGTTTTTCTTTATTTTACAAAAGTCATGTCCAAGGAAAATTAAAGTTATTTAACTTCCATAGTGAAATGAATGCCATCAATCCCTTTTATTTATTTTACCACTTAATTTTATTTCCATTTTTCACTTTTCAAAATCAAGCAACCACCACCGAGAAATCCCGACTGGGATTTGTCGAGGCGCTCAACTTCATGCTTCTGCTCTCACACAGCTTAAGGTTGGCATAAGTTTTGAGACTAATACATTAAAATGGGGCCACATTTTTAGACTGCAAGAGCCTTGGCAAGAGGTTTAGATCTTACTATAAATATCCATCTAGACTTTTCACTTCAATATAGCCGAACTCGAAATTTTTGAACAGACATTTAAATATAAAAGCATAAAGTTTATGCCAATATAAATGTGATCATTCCGATTACATATACAATATAAATTACTTTTAGGTATTAGCATCATTCACTGATTTACTCTCTCACAATTTAAACGTTTTTATATTTTATTGGCAAAAATTACGAAATTAATAATCGTTCAACAAATTAATTATATCAATTTATATTAAAGGCTTTACATCAACTATATGCATCTGGAAGTTTAGAAATACTGGACCATCTAGTATTTTGTTTATTCTTCAGTATTGTTAACTTGGCTACTCTCAGATCTCACAACTTCAAAGTCTGCTGGTGTTAAAAGCCAAGGTCCATGATTCATATACTCTTCCGGATAAATATACGTATTTTCCGGTTCGGTATCATTCCAAGTTTGTTGTTTTCTCAAATACTTACAGATGGCAGCAAATGATTCTCGAGGTGAAAAAGTAAAATTCATGAAACAAAGAGTATCAATAACAAAGTCAAATTTTTCTGCATCCTCAATATCCATCTCTAACAATTTGATTCCATACCTAGTATAATTATAAATATATTTATTAGGTTATTTCATGCATAACAATAATGGGATAGTCCAAATGTTTTCCGATCAGGTTATAGTCTTGCTTATATTATACAGCTTATATGAATGTGCGGTAGCATTACCTGCGGGCGTACGCTTTTTCGATTTCAGTTAAAAGAAATCTCATTAAAATCATTACTACTTGATCAACGGTCATCTCATTGTGTTCAAATATATTTTCAAGCCATCGAGGAACAAGTCGGTCATGTCTAGGAATCAATGTAACCTTAAAATCAATATTAAAATACCGCAAATTAAGTGTTAAATCGTACACGTATGCGCAACTTATTTAGTTTTAATTTTTATTCAGTATCTGTCTATTTATTGCTTGCTTCGTAAGTATTGGAATTAAAATTACCATTTCGTACAGAAAACTTGTATCTTGCCCCTCCTGTACAACAATACGGATAGATTCCAATGATGTTTCTTCAGCCATACCTTTGTCACTGTAATCCTTTCCAGGCTGATACACAATGCAACAGTAATGCAGAATAGCAAGCTAAAATACTAAAATCTAGCACCGGCTACTTTTAATTGAACAATTTCTACATCCAAAGAATGTAATTGATGTGGTAGAATTGTTATCGATGACAATATATCCAGTGTATAATTTATCGATCAATTAATGTGCACCAAGCCCCAACTCAAATACAACTATAAGAAATAAGAACACGCGACACAAACATGATTGAAATTGAACGCATGCTTTGCTTTGTGTAGTCAATACGTATTTTGATTTAAACCGCATCGCAGTTTTTGATCTTAGTGTTGTATTGTCAACACTGTGCGTAGCGTAGATAGCATACTTTGAGTTTCTGTCCTGTGCCAAGAACTGACTACCGACGATTCCCCGACAATTCAAAACTTCTAATAGTTTATAGCAGATAAAGATTTCCAAACCAATTTGCAGCAAAACATTGATAAACAAAACAGTAACTAGATTATCACATCTTTGTGTCATTTGTGTACCATTCCCCGGCTGTCAACTTACCGTAATTTTAGGATACTATACTTTCGGACTGTCCGAAAGTTGGGTCGATTTCGATTCATTGGTTTTGGAGTTGGAAACACAACATACAATGGTAAGTAAATTGCAATACATTCACAATGTCACAATGCAATGCTCTAAACTCAGGGGAAAGAAATAAGATTATGAACAGTTATAAACGTAACTTGCATACTAAATTATGCTGTTGTAAAATTTTGCAGGACATTGAAAGTGAGGATAATGTCTGCTGCGATATAATTGTTGTAAATGAAGATTCGCTTAATGACCTAATTACTGATTATAATGACAGTGCTGTATATTCAAGCCCTCCAGAAGACAACGAAATAACAGTAGAAAGTGAAGAACAGGATATACGCAATAATGATATCGAGCAATCGAATGATGCCAGCACTTCTAAGGAAGACGATGCTACGAACATAAAGACATCATTAGTTGAAGGAGAGCAACCTAAAAACGATTTAAATTCTACTGTTGAAAGAATTGGTATATTAGGAGTGCCTAAATATTAGTTATCATTCATATTAGTTAATATTATTTTTAAAAGACAAATATCTTTATTGTAATTTAATTACTAATGATAATAATGCTAATTCTTAAAGGTTATTCATCAAAGGTTTATACTCCACGCAGAAGAAGAACAAATATTAAATCCTTGTCATTTTCGCAAGTAATTCAATATTTTCGTCCTTTGGAAGCAAATGAAATTAAAAAGGGGGATGAAGGTAAACCGCAATATAAGTGTATTTATTGCCAAACTAAAATCACAGGGTTCCAAAGACAGACAGGGAATTTCCTTCGGCATTTAAGGGTGAGTAGTCATTCGGAAATAAAAGTTTAAAAATTAATGTAAGAAATTGTATTATCCTGCCATGAATTTGGGCACTCTACAATCAGCGGATAACGCGTCTATTATTAGTTCGGTAAAAAACGACATTACAAAAACAAGATTTAACGGTTATTATGTCAAGCTATAAATTTGGTTTGTCCAAATTGTGGTAGGATATTATATCATAGCAAAAGAATTAATGACATTAAAAAATTAACAGAATAGTCACCAAATTGAGCCGGAAACAATTGACAGCAATGGTGGACAAACTAAAATTCAAGCATTTGGGACCGCTACACTAAAGCTGCCATTAGAATCTTCTAGACAAAAACAATTTGAACAAGCTATTTTAGATGTCGTCGCTGTAGACGGCATGCCATTTTCAATAGTGGAAGGATCGGCTTTTAAAAAATTAGTTGAAGTTCTGTCGCCACAAGTAACTTTACGTAGTAGAAGAACTGTGAAGAGACATTTAGATAATAAAATGTCAGCTATTCAAGACAACTTGAAACTTAACATTAAAAGTCAACCTCCCGGATCCGTTCACCTAATTGTTGACCTATGGACTAGTAAGGATGGCTATTCAGTTTTAGGAGTAAAAACTCAATACATCAACAGTGTTTTTGAAAACGTAAATAAAACCATTGGATTTGAAGAGTTCAATATGTCGCATACCGGCGCGAACATTGAAAATACAGTAATGACTGTGGCAAAGAAGGTGGGTCTGAAAACCAATCAAATTGGATTCATAGTTGCGGACAATGCATCTAATATGCAAAAAGCTTTTAAACTTCAATTCCTTTTAGAAGACAATGGATCGTCCAGTGCCTTGCTTGATCTGGATAGAGAAGATGATGATAATTTTGATACGGAAAATGAAGAGGACGATTCAATTGATAATAATTTTGAATCTAATGATGCCAGCTCCATAACATATATTGGGACATGGAAACGAATTGGGTGCATGGCTCACCTTTTGCAACTCGCTATAAATGATTCCATAAAGAAAGATCGTGATGTTAGCCAAATCGTATTGTATGCCCAAAAGATTGTAAAGTTTTTCCATCGCCGCCCTAATTACATGAGTAAATTACGCGAAAAATGCAAAGGACTAGGATTACCAAACATTGGAAATACAAGATGGAATGCAATTTTGTTAACTTTGGAACGCCTAACAGACGTAAAGGTACTTTCATAAATGTACAATTTATCTTAACTAACAAAATTGGACTGTCCAATTTCAAATTTCACGTCAAATTTCATTTTAATTTCAAATGACATTTTTTTCATTTTGATAAATGCTTCTTTGTAGACCAATATGTTTGTCCATGCGCAACAACTAATTTTGGAGTACAGCGCTACGACCAAAGAAAATTTTCATTTGGAACCTCCAAAATACCTTGATCGCACAAAACTTTTAGAACTTGTAAGGCTCTTAAAGCATTGGCAAACCACAACTGACGAACTTCAAGGAGACTATATAACGTCTTCTTTAGCCATCCCGTGTATTATAAAGTTGTTTCAGGATACGAAAAATACTCTATGCCAGCATTATGAGTCCTTCAAACGAGATCTTCTTGGAAACATCAAGCAACGATTTGAAGATAATGTAATAAATAATGATAATTTTATTATTGCAACCATTTTAGATCCTCGGATGAAATTATCTATTTTCGTGGGATGTGAAAGACATCCTGAAACGGTTGAATATTCGTCTGAACGAAAGCTCCTTGTTCGCTTAAATGTGCCTTCCGAAAATTATGCTAAGACCATTTTTGATACATACGTAGCAAAAGAAACATCCGAAATTCCTTGTACTAGCACTGCATCTCTCACAACAACCTCAAAAAAGAGAAAACTAACATCAAAAGCAATGCCCTCAAGCAGTTCAGGAGTATTTAATTTTGTTCAAAATATTTCAGAAGATAGATCGTCTAACTTGAACACGGAATGCGAGTCTTATCTATTTCATGAAGAGAAATGCAATTCAAATTCAGATCCTTTACAGTTCTGGCAATCTAAAAAGACCAAATATCCGATTGCTAGTTCATTAGCCAGAAAATATTTAGGAATACCGGCTTCTTCTGGTTCAGTTGAAAGATTGTTTTCGGTAGCGGGGGCTATGAGGCGACACAGAAGAAATAGACTAAAAATAAATACTCTTAATGACATTTTGACCTACAGTGATTATCGTACGCCTCAATTAGAAAATAAGCTGCAAATGGAATAAAGGTGTAAAGTTTTAATAGTGTAAAAGTATATCAGAAGTCGGACCGTCCGACTTCTTTATTTTGATATGCAAAATAATTTAATAAATGACATACTTCAGTAGGAAACAATAGTGAGTAAACGTTGCTGGAAATCAAATATCAATTGTAATTCACTTTAATTATACAAACGTTTTTGTCCAATTCAATGTTTGTTCCTTAATAATTATGTCCAATTAATTATTGTGGCATGTAAAATTGTCTTAAATTTTATATTAGTTAGTATTTATCATATATTAAAGCGTCAATAATCTAATTGAATTTTATGTGATGAAATAAAGTATTTTCTGTAAGCAGTAATTTTAATCCACATCATCATTTATTTTAAATCTGTTGCTCAGAATAATGCCCATAATTAAAACCGATTTCTCTTAACATCAAAAGACATGTTATGTATAGACTAATTTTATTAACACAGTTTTATCTGCAGTATGAATTTTTTGTCGGATTCATCTAAACCAGGGTTGTGGGTCGGGTTTTTTATGGGTTGAGGTTTTTTGGGTTTTTGGCAAAAAACCCATCCCGCTTCACTTAAAAAACCCGGAGTTTATTGGGTTTTTTTACAAAACATACTATAATGTACACTAAAGCTACATCTATGTAAGCAAAACATACTAACTTTGTCATATTTCAATTCGAAAATGTAAACAAATGCATAATCAGGTGGAAACAAAATAATATTATAGCTTTTTTACACTTTAGTACTTGCAGTAATTCTGTAGAGTGAATCACTTGAATATATAAGAAATCACGATCATGATGTCTATATATTATTATTTGTTTTATGTATATTTTAATCGCTGTGAAGATATTGGTTTATATAATTAACTTTTACTTACAAATCGCCAATGAATGAATTAAGTGGAAACATTAATTATACTGAATTTTAATTAATCACGTACATATTTATTACTGTACTGCTTTAAGCTCCACATTAATGAAGGAATTTCTTAAAGTCAATTCGTTAATATGTAATAATGCATAGTTTTTCACAAGTTGTTATCAAACAGTATAATAATTAATATAGGTGCTCATGAAAAGTATTGCGTGTTAACTGTGCTAAAACATGTTAAAAATTAAATTTTGATGCCTTAATTTTTTGATTTTATAGATGTATATAATGGTAGTTTTAGGATTACATGGTTGTTGTTATTGTCAGCTGTAGTTTTCCTATATATGCTATAGTATACTTAGTATAGGCTTGTATTTATGCCTATAATTATATAAAAAAACCCTTAAACCCAAAAAACCCGGGGTCGGGGGTTTTTTCCTAAAAAAACCGGATTTTTTTGATACCTTGATCTAAACTACTTCGTAAAACTTACAGGGTGGAGATATCTTTAAAGATGTCTTTTTAACGAGACATGTGATTAAGATGACTTAAGAGATGACTTTAAGAGAGTTGGATATTAGAGATGACTTTAGGGGTGACTTTTTTAGAGATCACGTGAATGGGATGACTTAAGGGATGACTTTATTAGATATCATGTGATTGGGATGACTTAAGAGATGACTTCTTAAGAACCGTATATTAGAAATGACTTAAGGGATGACTTTTTAAGAGATCATGTGGTTGGGATGACTTAAGAGATGACTTTTTAAGAACCGTATTCTAGAAATGACTTTAGGGATGACTTTTTAACGAGTCACGTGAATGAGACTAGTCTTTTCCCGAAAGAAGTCAACTGGCTTTAGTCTAGACTAGTCTCAGTTGACTTGGGATGAGCTCCCGCCCATCACTGATTCCTGTACCATACAAAAAATGTATTTTGGCTTTTTCCTGTGCCAAACAAAAAATGGACATAGGCTTATTCCTGTACCAAACTGAAAGTGGATAGAGGCTTTTTCCATCCTTAAGGGACGATATGTCTTATAATGATACATTATTTCAAAATCCTTCCCGTGGCTTTACTAACACTTTGTGTTCTAAGCACAGTACTTAGACTACGTTAAGGCCTAGTGTGTCCATATGGACACTTCATAGTATTTGTCATGTCATGTCACCATGTCAATCCACAATGTTTCCAAATTTGGTCCTAATATATTCTATAACTAACAAAGAAAAAGTTTGAAAAATATCTTTGTATTTAAGGACAACTTACTATTTAAAAATTAATTTCGAAAAACATACCTTTCTTCAAAATCCATTTTGGTCATAACCATTTGAGTAAACAGTAATTTATTTTAAAAGTAATTCATTGCCAAGAAAATTTTTTAACCAAAAACCTTCAAATATATACCGTCCAACTTGTACTTGGTGCCAAACATAAATGTAATTCAGTTTGCCCCAGGAAAATAGGTCTAAACCAATTTTAGGGTTAAAACATTTAATACCCATATTGCTGTATAACTGCCAATAGTCACCCAACCTCACTTACATATACTTGGTTTTTGTCGAAGTTTTGTTTCGCATATATATTTGCATAATAAATTTCTCTGAAAATCTATGGTATCTAAAACAGTGATGAACTTCTGCATGCATATCAGAAGACCGTTATTCATTTGCGTTTTAATCAATTTGATTTCCCATTTAATGGATGGCTTTTGCACACATCTATTTCATTTCCAGTACCAACATTATAATAATTATACGAGTACACAGAATCAGAAATGGGCTATTACATTGTAGTTGAAGTAGTAAAGTTTTTATTAAGTGGATAGATACGTAATTATCGCCATAGTGATTTGGCAAACTTAATCCAGTTCCTTGTCTTTTATTGCAGTCCCATCCGATAATCCGTTGTACATAATTTATTCATTAGTTTTCTTTTTACCCTAAGGTATATATAATGCTCATGACAATATAAATTATAATGCTGTTAGTGCATATGATAATATATAAAATAATATTAGGTAAATTTATAGATTATTTTGCTCTACATTTTCTAAATCAAACTTACTATCCAATTATTATAATTATAAGGTTAATTCATGACCGGTTTTGATGAGTCGAGTCTAGCGGTCTAGGTCTTCTGTCATTATTTATTGACTTCTTCCAAATTATTGACATTGCAATTAATGCAACATTCAGTTGAGCTTAAATGTATAGCAGTACTTTTAGTTGCTAAATTGCACAAATGAATTTAACCCCGTATACCTATTATATTCATTACAAAAAACGTACTACGTCTAATTGTAATTATTTAATTATTTTTTAATTACACCATTATTTTATTTTTTTGACGTGCTAGGAGAAAATTAATGCTTTACTACTTTTCCTTATTTGTTTGATTACTAAAGTAAGACGCAACTAGTCAATAATATTGGAAGGTAACTTTTGTAATTATGTCGCAACAAAATAAGTTTGTTTAATGATTACAAGTATATTTTAAAGCGGCGTACTTCGAGGAAAAAGCCAAAAAACCGAATTTAATTTTAAATAACAATAACGAACCCATTATATATACTAAGGTTTTATTGTCTTCTCACTCGTTCAATAGAAATCATCTGAAATTGAAAAAGCCATCTGAGTTTGTTATAGGAAGTTTTTAGCTATATTAAATCAGTTTCATGAAGCTCAGCGTTACCTGACTATGAGAGAGAGGCATGAAGAATTCATTCGAAAGATTGCAATGTAATGTTTCAAGGATTAAGCTTGTGAAAGTAAAGAACGGTGTCTTAAATCTTCCTGATGATAACATCAGTTTCCAGGTATTAGGAATTTATATTATATTATGTTATATTTATGTTATATCATATATGTATTCCTCGCTTTTATTCCGTACATTCCCTGCCTGATGTTACTAATGGTGTAAATAAGTCAAAATCAAATGCGGCAAAATTACCTGGACAAACACTTTCCAATGCACATCATTCCTTACATTATCCTATCTGCTCTGGATATCAATGTAAAAGTAGTTTCATGATGGCAATTTGTTTTTGCGGTATTCTATAATGTCATCTACCTTCTGTATAGTGTACGCTGGCAAAATCTCTTACGGTAAGGAAAAATAAATCTGATTATTTTTGAAATTAATGGTATAATTTAAATTTTTATTAGGGAAATGCCTCTGGAGCAAAAAATAAAGGAATACAGAATGCTGCAAATTCTTAATAGAGTTTTAGTTGTGAAAGAATCTACCTGCCGATCTTCGCATTTGTCATGGGCCATGTAGCCATCGTACTACGTCGCGCTTACATGTCGCCTCATGGTTCAGTACTCTTCACTAAATCTCTTCGTGTAAGTCTGTACACTTAGTAAAGTTATTCCGGGAGTCACTGCAAGTAAGCCCTCGCGGCTTGAGCAGTAGCATAGCTCGACTAATCAATAGTATAGCTGTGCTCTCCCCCTAACACACACACACACATTGCTCCTCTCTCCATTCTGCGCCATTCTAAGCAAATAATAACTTAATCTTAAGGTTTAGCTAAGAAGTTTGTAAATTTTTTCACATTTCGGAAGAATCATTACTCGGTTAAAACTAAACATTAACTTTTGGCATCTGTTTACGAATGCGAGAAAACGTTGTAAGGTAATTTCTCGGCCAATAAGACAGATTATGAAAAATCAAAGAGGCTTGGCTAAGAGTCACTCGTCGTGGATTTTCATGTTGCCCTTTAAACGTTTTCCATTTCCGGGGTTTCCAATATATAACCTTATTAAATTAATTCGTCAATTCCGGGAAAGCTTACAAAATAACAATGCTATTCTTGAGCTGTTTTGAATTGTTTCCCTTTGTTATCTCATATCAAAAAATCATAATTATATATCCAATTCAATGTAATAATGGAAAATTGGTTTGTATATAATTCATTTCCAGTATCAAAACTTATATGGATTGTGTAGGACCAGCATTGCATTTACCATTAAGGGATACGGCTTTACAGAATAAAATTATAGATGGAAAGATAAATGTATTATTGCCCATACATCGACACACTAAATAAACATCGGCAGGTTTACCTAAGCATTAACCTCTTTATTTGATCAGTACTATCTGCGTTTTTGTTTGTATGTATTATATGTTGACATAAATTTTGTTTTTGTTTTTGAAAATTCAGAAAAACAAAATAATTGTAATATTTTGTCATTTCACGCACTAATAATAAATGTAAATAATTAACTTAATTTAGGGTAAGCAAGGAAAATAAGGCAATTTCTACGATCAAGTAAATGACGCCGATACTTAAGATCAAGTTAATAATATGTATGGGTCTAGCTGCATCTGATATAGCCTCTTTGTCGCCTTTTATTTGTAATCTCGAGATAAAATGTAATGTGCTATATAATGTGCTTGTGTTTTTAAAATTGGAGACCTTTGTAGTTGCAGTTGTATTTTTACCTTTGCTTCCTATCCCAATAGATCGCTTTACCTTAACTTATCCTCTTTATTTAATATTAATACTCTTTACTCTTACTAGTACATATCATACATTGTCAGCTAAATTCCATACAATGTCACACGATTTTCCACACCATACAAATTGTACCCGTGCTCTAAATACCCCATACAAATATTCTATTTCGACTATGATCTCCTAATTATACTATTATTTTAGTTTTTGATGGCTAATTAGATGGTTTTATGGTTTTAATGGTAATTATGGTATTCCTATTTATTTGATCACCCACGAAGAAACTATTACGTAATTATTTTATTATTGAACCCATTACCATAGTGCCTTAATATATACTTAGTTTATTCAATGGTTAAAGAACTTTCCGTTATTTCAAGCCAGCTAGGGAAGAGTATATTAAAAAGAATATTTAGGATAAGAATACGCTGTTTCATTTTCTCTAAAATCTCTAAAATAAAATAAAATAAAACCAAATAGAATCATTATCACTGATAAATTTTCAATATTAACGTTTTATATTCAAATACTATTATATTCTCAGTACTCACTTGTCGAAAGCTATTAAAACGAGTTTAAAATCCATTAACAATTGTGAAAATACATAATTTTTAATAAGACAGTTTATGAGCTTTAGCATATTAAAATAAATTTAGAAAGTCATGCAGAAGTCATTCGAAAAGTTGCAATATCATCTTCCAAAAATTTTAACCTTGCGAAAATAAAGAAAGACGTCTTAAATCTTGGTAATGAAAACATCTGCTTGCAAGTATTTGGAATTTATGTGAGTTTATTTCACAGTTTGGGAATCCTTCCCTATTCATGGGATAGATTGAACCAAAGGCTAAAACTGTCAAAGTCGCCTAAATGGAAATACCCTCTTAAAATATTGATTGCCTGCACGTTAATTGGCTTCATCTACCAAATTGCATATTTGGTTCAAGATATCAAAAATGGTCAATCGAAGATCTACGAAAATGTATTGTCCTTCATGTGGGTTATGTCTTATATGGATATGTACTCAACTTGCAGGAATCTGTCAAATCGGAAGCACGAAATGGTGTATGTCGTCAACCAACTGTCGGAACTATGTCAGCGTACCAAAAGTATAAATATATTCTCCTATCTATTAATAACTAACCAATTAGCTGTAATTAAAATAACTTTTAATATTGTTATACTTAAATATTTTAGATTTATCAGGGACTGTGGAATTGAAATCAAAATTGGAAAAAATTATATCCTATGTATTCCTTGCATTTATTCCGTATATACCCAGCCTGATTTTATTACTGGTGGCAATCAGTCAAAATCAACTGATGCCAAATTACCTTGACAAACATTTTCCTATGCATATCATTCCTTATATTATCCTATCTGTTCTGGACGTCATCATAAAAATAGTTTCAAGCTGGTTATTTGTTTTTGCGGTATTCTACAATGTCATCTATCTTCTTTACAGTATCCGCTGGAAAAATAATCTGTTAGGGTGAGCACATAATTTAAACTAAGTCTAAAATTTTTTCTTGAAATCAACTATACATGTTAAATTTTTTATCAGAGAAATACCTCTGCAACAAAAAATAAAGGAATACAGAATGCTGCAAATTCTTAACAGTGCCTACAATTCAAGCTGTGAGAGAATCTACCTGCCGATCTTCGTATTTGTCATGACCTCTGTAGGCACAGTGCTAAAACTTCTTGTAATTCGTTTCCACAAAAGCCTAACATTTTTAGAAATCGCTTTCTTGGTCTCCACTGTTGCCGATACATATTTCTCACTCACCATAATAATGTTCGGAGCTGGTAAATTGTTCGATGACAGTGCAAAGCTAATTCTACAGCTAAGAAGATCCAAAGAAAAGGAGAAGGTAACAAAAAAAGTTGTTCTTGCTTTGCTTCCTTACGGGATTCGCTATGGAACTCTCAAATATGTGAAGCAAAAACATCTAGCTGATTGTTACGAAGGCATGACAAATACTCTCGTCACATTTCTGCTCCTCACATCTCGATAATTCAATTCTTAGGCTATAATAGTGTATCATTGGTAGCTAATCTCAATTTCATCACTTAACTTTTTCAAAGTTATCAACAAATGCACAAAAAATAACTTCATTTAAAAACTAAATTTCTCAATTACTAAAAGTCAACCTTTCTACCAATCACTAATTACTATTGCTTTATATTGGTTATAATTGTACGATAATTATAACCATTAGTATTGTATATGCGATTTATTAGACAAACAAGTTGCAAATCTCTTGTATAAAACTAGTATTTAAAATTTTGCATAATATTATGTTATTGATAGGATGTAAATAGGGACTTTTGTGCTGTTTTCATATAGCTGTATGAATCTTATTTGACTATCATTATATTTAAATTAAGTCTTAAAATCCTGGTTTAATTTATGCATGTCTATGTCTATGAACCAAGTTCGACTCCCAGAGAAATAAATGAATAAGTATTCCCAGGAAGCTGAATGGTACTTAAATATGTGAGACTTAAAGTTGACGAAATTGGGAAATTTGATCAGCTTTGCATATCTGTAAAGCACAAATTTCTACGATGTCTATAACTCAAATTATGGTCATTTTACCAAAGCACCGTTTTCGACATGGGGGGAAAATATAGTCATTAGATTTAATAAGATGCGAAGCGACACTTATGAATAATACAAATTTGACTGTTTTCCCTCATGTCGAAAAAGGTGTTTTGGTAAAATGACCATAATTTGAGTTGTAGACATCGTAGGAAATTGTGCTTTTACAGATATGCGAAACTGATAAAGTTTGGCAAACTTCCACTTGCTGACATATGCCACTTTACTCTTTTAGATCAAAAGTTACAGGCAGTTTTCTAAAAAAATTCGTTCTCTTTCAATGTAAATTCCTACAATTTTCCGCCCAAACGAGTTTCTCTAAAAGGATCAATTGAAAGATGGTAAAGTTTATGCAGTATTTTTGAGTTAGTCAAATTCTTATGGATCACTGTGTAGTATAAGCTGCCCAAATGATCTATAGAATTTCGATCTAAAAATTATGTCCAATAACGTGACTGGTGACTCTCAAACCAAAGTGAATTTTGACAACTAACATTAACTCAATTTAAATGTGTTAGCACAATGTCAAAAACTCTTAATTCGTATAATTAAATTACAAAATTATTGGGCCTAATTATTAACCAATTCATTCTCCCCAAGCCAATCTGAGAGCACACTTCTTCGTACGTTAAATCGTACCTACGCTGACTCCAAGACGCAGTTACTTAAAATCACGCTAGGTTTCGCACACAGTAACATTTTATAATACCTAGCGAATGATTCAGCATAAAACCTGAAATAAATATAACAAACATAAATTATAAGATCACAATTAACAGTCTACATCCATTTTTAGCTCGCCTGAATAGGCAGCTTATAGAATCGCACAGTCCGTCCGTCCGTCCGTCCGTTCGTGCGTCCGTTTACACGATAACTTTTGAAGACATTGATGGATTTCAACTAAACTTGGCAAAAACATTGCCTATGGACCTGTGACAAAGCCTATTGAAAATGGGCCACATTGGTCCATAGGTTGCTGAGATGCCGCGCGCTCACTTTGTCTTCATTTTAATAGTCAAAATGAAAATGTGACATTAAATGGACATTAAAAGTTCAAATGTGCTTCCTATGGATTGTTAGCGGGATAGTACAAAATATTAAATGCCGCTTCGACAAAATTTAAGATTTTATAATAAAGTAAATAAAACTGGAAAATACCTATTATAGGACGAAAATAAATCTATTTCGCATTTATATGCAAATAGATAGTTAAATTTATATTTTTCGAATTGCTTTCCATTATGATAGTCAACATTAATAAATTTTGATTTTCTGTTGCTTTTCATAGTCAACATTAATCAATTTTGATTTTCTGTTGATTTCCATATTCAACATTAATAAATTTTGATTTTCTATAAATTTTCATAGTCAACAATTATCTATTTTGATTTTCTGTTGATTTTCATAGTCAAAATTAATCTATTTTAATCTTCTGTTGATTTTCATTGTCAGGATTAATCTATTTTGAGTTTCTGTTGATTTCCATAGTCAACGTTAATCTGCTTTGATTTTCTATTGACTTTGATGGTCAACATTCATACATTTTGACTTTGATACTCAATATTAACCAATAAATATGAAAATAAACCTGTTTCTATTATTCTATTAAAACTGTGTGCACGGTCCCCTTTACTCAGGCGAGCTTCTGTTACGGCTTGCCGTAGGTTTTCTGATAAATATTTATCCTGTAAACTTACACGTTGTTGTAGTATCATGAAGTCTTAATTTAACCACATTTACTTAGGCTCATCTTACGCTTTATAATTTTTGCACTCCTATAATTAGAAGTTTTGGATTTTCTACCTAACGATTTCATAAACATAATATTGAGAAAACATTGCTAAGGTTAGCTTTTCTCAAGCATTACAATTACCATAATAGGTTCGAGTTGATGCTTTAAAGAATATTATGACATAGGTTTTGGATAGAAAGATAATGTATAATTGTCAACATAGATAATAAACAAAACACATGAGCTATAATCGTGCTCTTCATTTACTTCGTCCTATCTATTAAGCCAAATTGTCTATATTATGCAGTTAGTATTTGTCAATTAATTTCATTTGGTCTGTGTTTATTCAAAAAAAATGTATACGCGTATATTATACTCGCATTTAACTTTATCTAATGAAATATTGTTGTCCATTTCTCAATAACACTTTAATTTACAGAAAGTTTTAACTAAACCTTTCGTTATTATTTATTCACGAGCAGAAGTCAACATCCAGAGCTCATAAAATGTTTGTTATTTTTTTGCATTTTTAGCTTCATAACTACATTTCGGAATGTAATTCCTTTGTTTAGCCAGATAATATAATTACACTAGTAGTACTCGCTCACTCTTCATATGCAATAACCTTAACATAAACTTTTTTAGTTTCAAAAATACAGTAGGCTACACAACTTTAATTTTAAATAAATCCAAAGGCAAGGCTGACTGGATAAATCGACAATCCTTGTATTTTAAACTTCGAATATTAAACAAGCGTATTGGAATTGACACTATACGGAATATGGGATTTCTGTGATAGATTCAACCCGATATGCGATAAACTTACAACAGCGACCAGTACATTGGCGGTTAAAATCTTTTATGAAATTAAACAAAAGCTAGTATTAACTAACAATATTTCAGTCTACTTAAATAACCTCATATTATCTTCTGTTATAACCACAGTTTTAATAAAGCAATAAAACCAACATGTAGAGCTATATATATGTAAGTCAGTTTATCCATTCACTTGTAGGCTTCACAAACGATACTTCATTTAATCATTTTCAAATATTTAGCGCGTCCAAAAAACTTTAAATCATACTCTACACCCAACGCTGCATCAAAGAGACAAAACTAGTTAAAGTCTAAGCTTAAGCTCAATAAAAATAATATAGTAAAACCCGGATGCCAAAATCAACTGGTTCCCTGGAATGAATGCAATTTATTTTGTTTTCCTTAAATAAGTGATTTATTTATTTTCCTACTTGTTGGTTTGACAAACGCTATTTACTCACCTAATTATTAGCTTCAGAATCGGCACTTTTTATAATCTTTTTGATAGGTTTATCGCGTCCGAAGAGAGAAAATCATTTTTAAATAAAATTTCAAACGTAAAGACCGCATCAAAGAGGAAAAACGTAGTAAAGACCTGAACACAAGTGAAGTAGAAACAATATGGTAAATCTCGGATACCAAAATCGACAGCTTCCCTTGTTATCTGGCATGAAAGTTTTTTATTCATTTACCCTTGATAAATTAGTGATTTATTCAAGCTCTTGTTGGCTTCACAAACCATACTTCAATTAATCATTTTCAAATATTTAGCGCGTCCAAAAAAGTTTAAATAATACTCTACACTCAAAGCTACATCAAAGAGCCAAAGCGTAGTAAAGACCTTGACACAAGCTTAGTACAAATATTTTAGTAAATCTCGGATATCAAAATCAACTGTTTCCCTTGTTCTCTGGCATGAAAGTTTTTTATTCATTTTCCCTTGATAAGTGATTGATTTATTCACCAACTTATTGGCTTCACAAACGGTGCTTCATTTAATCATTTTCAAATATTTAGCGTGTCCAAAAAGTTTAATACATTAAGGGCAAAGCTACATCAAAGAGCCAAAAGCGTAGTAAAGACCTTGACACAAGTTCAGTAGAAATATTATAGTAAATCTCGGATATCAAAATCAAGTCTTTCCCTTGTTTTCTGGCATGAAAGTTTTTTAATCATTTTCCCTTGATAAGTGATTGGTTTATTCACCTACTTGTTGGCTTCACAAACGATACTTCATTTAATCATTTTCAAATATTCAGCGCGTTCAATAATATTTAAATAATACTCTACACGCAAAGCTGCATCAAAGAGTCAAAACGTAGTAAAGCCTAAGCTCAAGTTAAGTAGAAACAATATAGTAAATCTCGGATACCAAAATCAACTGGTTCCCTGGAATGAATGTTTTCTATTTTGTTTTCCTTTGATAAGTGAATTATTTATTTTCCTACTTGTTGGTTTCATAAACGCTTTTTAATATCATCATTTTGAAATATTTAACGCGGCTAGAATAAAAAAAATTATTGTTAAATAATACTCTAAACTCAAAGGCACATCAAAGAAGCAAAAAGTATTAACGACCTTAACACAAGTTCAGTAGAAACAGTAAAGTAAATCTCGGATTTAAAAATCAACTGGTTCCATGGCACGAACAAGTTTTTAATATTTTCCTATGATAAGTTGTTAATTTACTCACCTAATTATTGGCTTCAGTAACGGCACTTTTTATTATCGTTTTGATACATTTATCGCAACCAAAGGATGAAAATCATTTTTGAATAAAAAGCCAAACGCAAAGACAGCATCAAAGAGGCAAAACGGTGTAAAGACCAGAACACAAGTGAAGTAGAAATATTATAGCAAATCTCGGATACCAAAATCAACTGTTTCCCTTGAATTTTTGTTATTTATTTTCTTTTAATAATTTAATCATTGATTCAAATATTTCATGGCTTCACAGTCGATACTTCATTTAATCATTTTCAAATATTTAGCGCGTCCAAAAAAAGTTTAAATCATACTCTACATGCAAACCTGCACCAAAGATTCAAAACGTAGTAAAAGCCTAAGCATAAGTTCAGTAGAAATAATATAGTAAAACCCGGATACCAAAATCTACTGGTTCCCTGGAATGAATGTGTGTAGTGCAGGGAACAAAAAAGTACCTTTTTTGCCTTTTACCTTTTTTGCCTTTTTTATAAAAATGGTAGGAGTAAGATTTTTTTTAATGTAGTCCTTTTTGCCTTTTTACCTTTATGATGTAGCAGTAGGTCCCATTTGCTTCCACTTTACATGTATATAAGGTAATAAGGTAAAAAGGTAAAAAGGACTGCTTTTTTAGAAAAAGTAGTGCTTTTTACCTTTTTTGTAAAAAAGGAGTACCTTTTTAGTTCCCTGGTGTAGTGATACTTTTAAAAGGAAAAAATATAAAAGCGTTAAATGGATACTACAACGCAATAAGTGTTATAAAATACCATAATAAAATAATAAAAATAATAAAAAAATATGTAAACAGCTTTATGTAATATCTTTCACAATTTTCAATGACATCTTTAAAAGGGAATATGACCTTGTTAGAATCATTGACATGACGCGATTCAAATTTGAAACTAATATCCAAGATTTTATGATGCAGTTTTGTCTTAAATATTTGTATTGTTTTAGTTCTATATTCACAAAGTGAAACTAAAAAGGTTAAATGATTTGCACACCGCAGTCCAAAATTTGAAAATGTTATACATCAAAGTCGATTTGAAACAAATTTATTTTTATTTATTTAATGCTGTAGTGATAATTTTGATAGGAAAAAAATTAAAAGCGTTAAATGGATACTATAACGCACTAAGCATTATAAAATACCATGTAGTACCAGTTCCATGATAAATTTGTAATTTTTTAGAAAGATGAAATTGTTAACATGACGTAGCAAAAATATAAAATGCCAACAATAAAAAATATGTAAACAGCTTTATGTAATATCTTTCACAAATTTCCATGACATCTTTAAAAGAGAATATGACTTTGTTAGAATCAATGACATGACGCGATAAAATTAGAAACTACCAATATCCAAGTTTTTATGATGCAGTTTTGTCTTAAATATTTGTATTTTTTTAGTTCTATATTCACAAAGTGAAAAGTCGATTTGAAACAAATTTATTTTTATTTATTTAATAGTGTAGTAATAATTTTTAAAGGAAAAAAATTACAGCGTTAAATATATACTACTACGCACTAAGCGTTATAAAATATAATGCAGTACCAGTTCCATGGTAAGTGTTGGAATGTAATTTAGAAAAGATGAAATTGTTAACACGACGTAGCAAAAATATAAAAATGCCAATAATAAAAAATATGAAAACATTAAATAATTTCGAAATATTAATAATATGGTTTAAACTTATGTAGTTCGTAGTTTAAGCTTATTCGTAGATAGCTATAACCAGATATATCAAGAAAAACAGTAAAATAAAAAATATAACAAGTAAAAACCTGGAAAAATATACGGTGAGATAGCCAGAAAAACTCGAAAAAAGGCATTATTTAGAGATTGCGGTATGAGAAAATAATGTATTTTTTCAAAAGTATTCTCTTAATATCTCCCCGTGAGTTTAAAGCTATTGTTTTGCCACCCTGCAACACAGATATTGAACAGACTTTATGTGATTTTAGTTGCAGCTTACGATAATTTCAACTTAACATGACTATTAGCTGAAAATGAGTTACCAAATTTCAACCAACGTTTTGTGTATTAAAAGTAGAAAACTACAGCCCCAGTTTCTTCAAATGGCGATTTCAATAAACAACAGTATTTTCTATATTATTTAGGAATTAAATTTTGGCATTGCTTGTAATTTGTATGCACCCCTCATATTAGGAGTGCAATCATGCTATGATCAAATCGAATATTTTATCTAGAATATGGGCACAAAAAATTGCCAACTCTCTGTAGCTCCGTTATTGACATTAAATTAGTAATATGCTATTTTACAAAGGCGTACAAAAAATACAAGTGCAACAAATTCCCGTTTTACTAAATATTTTCCATCCCTACATACACAGGTTAACTATATTGACGGGCCAGTAAACACAATATTACATTTTCAAGTTTTGGCTCATGTACTTATGTCACAAAACAAATGTTCAAGGATAGTTCAAATGCCTTAACTTTAAACTCACCGGGAGATTGAAGAGAATACTTATGAAAAAAATACATTATTTTCTCATGCTCTAAATATCTAAATAATGCTTTGTTTTCGAGTTTTTGTGGCATTATCACCGTATATTTTTCCAGGTTTTTACCTGTTATATTTTTGTACATTGCAATTATCTTTTTAACGGCTATTACTATGAAATTGCAATTTAAATAGTATAGCGATGTGATGTAACTTAAAGTGGAATAAACAACTAAAAATTGCACTGCAAAGAATATTAACTACAGTAATGCATTCGTAATTATTAATTAAGTTTTATTGGCATACTTGGCATATCGCATATCACAAGTCTGTAATTCATTGTCATTGCTTTTCAAGAAACGGCTTTGCGGATACCTGAACCATTTTCGGCTTAACGGCAAACATTATACTATTAAGTATAGCAAACATAAAAATCGTAATAAATACGAATATTATTGAACCTCGACAGGGTAAAGTAATTGTCGTAGTAATTATTGCACTAGTCTCTTATCCTTTATTTACAGTCCTATCCATTAAGATAATTGCTAGACATTTGAACAATAATATTTAGTAATTAAATTCCATTTTACCTTTGGATATAAAATGCTTGCGATTATAATGCAGTTATTAATTCCCTTTGTAAGACATTTATGCAGAGGAGTATACAATTTTAAACAAATTAATAATTTTTTCTTAAAATCCGGGATTAACCATGAAGATTGAAATATATTTCTAATTTGGAAGCCCTAATATTATGCAGCCGTTTCTTCTATAATGATTAATGATATTGACATTCAACTATTTGTTTGACTATCTAGGAAGAAAATATATACGCAATTACTTTAATGTGTGATACCTATTACCATATTATTGCCTCATTATACCTATGAAGGATTCGCATTCGCAATGATTGCCACATCGTAAGATATTAAATATATATTCCACGTCCGCGCGGAGGTAATGAATTATTTGGAAGACAAATGACAAAGCAAGCGTACCCAGTTTAAAACCTGCAACCAAAATAGAACCAAACACAAACATTACACATTTAAAGTTTTAAAATTCACATTTCATATAAAGTTGCCGTTCTCAACTAAAAGTTGTTTTGTTGTTTTGCCAAAAAGTTTTTGTCAAAGTGGAGATCTACTAATCGAACGTCGTACTAGTCAAGCTAACGATAATTACTGTAGGGAATATAATGATAATGATATTTATCCATTGGTTTGATTATATCCATGAAGAAAGTATTACCCAATTATTTTAATACGCGTATTATCATACCTACTGTGTTTGTATCAATATACAAAGTATATCCGCAAGGATTATTATTATAAGTTAGTGCCCAGTATATTTCATGTCAGCACGGAGGTAAGCAATAATTTAGAGGACATAGTTGCAGCTGCTTGTTTAATTTGACCAACAATAAAATGGGACCCATTACATTAACAACGCTGAAATTATAAAATTCACAATCATATAAAATCGCAATTCTCAGTATTGCATCCTTAAGGGAGTTAAAACGAATTGTTAACCATTAAAATAATTTTAAATAATAAATTAAGAGGCCATTTATATCTATATAATTTTTATTAAGATATACAGTTTAAGACATGAAAAATTCATTCAAACGGTGGGGACTTAATAATCTAAAGATTATTAAATTTATCAAAGTAGATAAATTAAATCTTGGCGATCAAAACATCTGCTTGCAAGTATTTGGAATTTATGTGAAGTTATTTCACAGTTTGGGCATCCTTTCCTTTTCATGGGATGGATTAAACCAAAGGCTAAAATTGTCAAAGTCATTAAAACGAAAATACCGTCTTAAGGCATTTATTGTCTATACTTTAATTGGCCTCATCTATCAAGTTGCATATTTGGTTCAAGATATCAAAACTAGTCAACGATCAACGATCAACGAAAATGTGCTGTGTTTCGTGTGGGTTATGTGTTATTTGGAAACATACGTAACATGTCGAACCCTGTCCAATCGAAAGCAAGAAATGGTGTATGTCATCAACCAGATATCAAAAATAATTCAACGTACAAGAAGTAAGGAAAAATTTTCCATTGTGTAAATGAGTCATACTTAAACATAATAACAACTATAAACATTTTTTACAATATTGTAGATCTCTTGGGGATTCCAGAAAAGAGGAAATCAAAATTGGAAAAAATAATATCCTACGGATTCCTTGCACTAATTCCATACTTACCTTGTCTGATCTTAATAGTAGCGTCGGTTAGTCAAAAACAAATGCTGCAAAATTCTTTGGGCAAACTTTTCCCAATGCACTTCCTGCTGTGCATTATCATTGCTGTCCTGGATATCATCATGAAAATAATCTCAGGCTGGCTATTTGTTTTGGTGGCATTATATAATGTTATCTACCTTCTTTATGGTGTAAGCTGGCAAAATCTGTTAAGGTAACTATATCTAACCCTCATTAATTAAATTTATTCTCTTAAAATAAACCATAAAATAACTTAAATATAGAGAAATGCCACTGGAACAAAAACTAAAAAATTTCAGGACGCTTCAAATTCTGAATACTGCCTACAATTCCAGCTGTGAGAAAATATTCCTGCCGACTTCCGTCTTTATAATGATATCTTTAGCAACAGTATTAAATCTTCTTGTATTTCGGTTCCACAAAGTCTTGACAATTATAGAAGTTGGTTTCTTCATGTCTGTGGTTCTCAACTGTTACATTTTAATCACAATGATAATGTTGGGGGCAGGGAAATTGTTCGATGACAACTCAAAGATAATCCTACAAGTGAGAAGATCTAGACTGAAGCAGAAGGTTACAAGAAAGGCTGTTGTTGCATTGCCTCCTTACGGGATTCGCTATGGAATTCTCAAATATGTGAAGCAGAAACATCTTGCCGATTGTTATGAAGCCATGACAAACGCTTTAGTCACATTGTTGCTCCTCACATCTCTCTGATTCAACCAGGTATTAGCAATATTATTACGTACAACGCGTGCGCGACACTTACCCGCTATATACCACCTTTAAATGTGGTGACATTTTCTCATTCAACTAAAAAAGATTTCTGGCCCCAACAACAGTTTTGAAAGTTGGTCTTGAATTGCCCCTCACTACGTATTCAAAATTTCTCTGATAGGATAAAAATAACTTATATAAATGTGGCCTGTATTATAGACATCAGCTTAAATTCTGATGGCCAAACCACATTTTTTTTAAAAATCGGCGATTGGTTCTCTTTATGGTAATCCGGCAATTCAGGTAATTAAGTCATTTAAATTTTAGAATAGTCTTACATTCATAAGAAGTCTTATTCAAGACTCCAATTTTGATTTCTCTATATGTAGCACCATAAGGTGCACTTAGAACTTAAGACCTTGGCTTACAATGTCATTTATTGACTAAACAAACTTATAACTTATTACTTATACTCTATAAATAAAAAATTGGTTGAATGTGTGACTATCAAAATACAAACTCTTCCCTAGAGAGATCTAATTACCATTAAGCCAGCTTTCTAGAAAATATTATTCCTTTTCTTGAACCATTTTGTTGTTGGGTACTAGAAATTAGCTTACGCCGAATAGAATATAGCACACGCCGAAGTGGAAAATAGCCGAAGCCGAAGTAAAATTTTAGCCCACGCCGAATAGAAGTTAGCCTACACCGATGCATCTGCGCCGAAGCCGAAGGAAAATAGCCGAAGCCGAAGTGGAAAATAGCATAGCATAAGTTGGTTGAAATTGGCCAACGCCGAATGGAAAATAGCCGACGCCGAAGCAAAAGTGAAAAGTTGTCGGCGCCGAAGTAAAATTATACCTGCCGACGCCGAATAGAACACAGCCGACGCCGAAGTGGAAAATAGCCGAAGCCGAAGTGGAATTTAGCCGAAGCCGAATAGAAATTAGCCTACGCCGACGTGGAAATTAGCCGAAACCGACGTGGAAAATTACCGAAGCCTAAGTGGAAATTGGCATACGCCGATGCCGAAGCATAAATTGCCGAAGTTGTGGTGTCAATTTCACCGCCGAAGCCGAATAGAACACAGCCGACGCCGAAGTGGAAAATAGCCGAAGCCGACGTGGAAGTCAGCCATAGCCGAATAGAAATTAGCCGACGCCGACGTGGAAATTGGCCGAAGCCGAAGTGGAAAATCGCCGAAGCCTAAGTGGAAATTGGCATACGCCGATGCCGAAGCATAAATTGCAGAAGTTGGGGCGTAAATGTCACCGCCGACGGCGAATAGAACACAGCCGACGCCGAAGTGGAAAATAGCCGAAGCCGAAGTGGAATTTAGCCGAAGCCGAATAGAAATTAGCCGACGCCGACGTGGAAATTAGCCGAAGCCGAAGTGGAAAATCACCGAAGCCGAAGTGGAAATCAGCCGAAGCCGAAAAAATATATCTATGATCCTACAAAATCATATGTAATGTCAGTATTTATGTTGTCAGGATGGTATTTTAGCATATATATGCATGTAGTATGTATGTATGCATGGATGTATATATATATAGTATATATGTATGCATGGTTGGATATATGTAGTATGTATGTATGCATGGATGAATGTATAATATGAATGTATGCATGGATGTATATATATAGTATGTATGTATGCATGGATGAATGTATAATATGAATGTATGCATGGATGTATATATATAGTATGTATGTATGCATGGATGTATATATATAGTATGTATCATGGATGTATATATATAGTATGTATGTATGCATGGATGTATACATATAGTATGTATGTATGCATGGATGTATATATATAGTATGTATGTATGCATGGATGTATATATGTAGTATGTATGTATGCATGGATGTATATATATAGTATGTATGTATGCATGGATGTATATATGTAGTATGTATGTATGCATGGATGTATATATATAGTATGTATGTATGCATGGGTGTATATATATAGTATGTATGTATGCATGGATGTAGGATGTATATATATAGTATGTATGTATGCATGGGTGTATATATATAGTATGTATGTATGCATGGATGTATATATATACAGCATGTATCAAAAGTGGGTATACATAGGAGTTTATGGGTATACATAGGAATTTAGTATCCATAGCACTTTCATTGCTAGTTCACAGCTCAATATGCAATTTTTACCAGCCAGATTTCCCTTTTATTATTTCATTGTTCGTCTCTCTTTCCTTCTTTTCGCAATAAATAATGCGTTGCTTCAATCTGAAGAACTCAGTATGGATAAACTGCCAATGTGGGGGAGTTCCATCTTGCTGGAACCAAATGTTGTGAGGATCCACTCCCTTAGTTTTCGGAGAGCCTTGCATCTTCAGCAAGTCATTCACCGGGGTTGGTTTTGGACCAATACCGACAAGTCTGTTGATTCACAGTACCATTTAAGTGGAATATTGCATCGTCGCTAAACAAGATTGTTTTTGTGAAATTCTGATTAGCTGTTATCGAATTCTGAACCCACGAACAGAAGAGAATACGACGGCCAGGGTCATCGGGACGGTGTTTGTGCAAAATAGGACATGACAGAGTTTGTAGCAGATGTGGGTCTTCCTACTTTTGGTAAGGTTTTGACGGAACCAGTCCTATCAAACCGAGCTGTGGTAACTGCTACTGTTTTGATGCTAACTGTCTTTGCAGGATATCTTCTATCAGCCACCTTTCGTAACGACGTTGTTGTCCGCATCTTTACAATTTCAATTCGCTCACTTATTGACAGTTTATCCATATTGAGTTCTTCAGATTGATGCAACGCATTATTTATTGCGAAAAGAAGGAAAGAGAGACGAACAATGAAATAATAAAAGGGAAATCTGGCTGGTAAAAATTGCATATTGAGCAGTGAACTAACAATGAAAGTGCTATGGATACTAAATTCCAATGTATACCCATAAACTCCTATGTATACCCACTTTTGATACATACTGTAGTATGTATGTATGCATGGATGTATATATATAGTATGTATGTATGCATGGATGTATATATATAGTATGTATGTATGCATGGATGTATATATATAGTATGTATGTATGCATGGATGTATATATATAGTATGTATGTATGCATGGATGTATATATATAGTATGTATGTATGCATGGATGTATATATATAGTATGTATGTATGCATGGATGTATATATATAGTATGTATGTATGCATGGATGTATATATATAGTATGTATGTATGCATGGATGTATATATATAGTATGTATGTATGCATGGATGTATATATATAGTATGTATGTATGCATGGATGTATATATATAGTATGTATGTATGCATGGATGTATATATATAGTATGTATGTATGCATGGATGTATATATATAGTATGTATGTATGCATGGATGTATATATATAGTATGTATGTATGCATGGATGTATATATATAGTATGTATGTATGCATGGATGTATATATATAGTATGTATGTATGCATGGATGAATGAATAATATGAATGTATGCATGGATGTATATATATAGTATGTATGTATGCATGGATGTATATATATAGTATGTATGTATGCATGGATGTATATATATAGTATGTATGTATGCATGGATGTATATATATAGTATGTATGTATGCATGGATGTATATATATAGTATGTATGTATGCATGGATGTATATATATAGTATGTATGTATGCATGGATGTATATATGTAGTATGTATGTATGCATGGATGTATATATGTAGTATGTATGTATGCATGGATGTATATATGTAGTATGTATGTATGCATGGATGTATGTTTAATATGTATGTATGCATCGTTAGATATATATAGTATGTATGTATGCATGGATGTATGTTTAGTATGTATGTATGCATGGATGTATATATATAGTATGTATGTATGCATGGATGTATATATATAGTATGTATGTATGCATGGATGTATATATATAGTATGTATGTATGCATGGATGTATATATATAGTATGTATGTATGTGTGTGGGTTAGGGGGAGAGCACAGCATCTACTATAGTAGTAGAGCTATGCTACCGCTCAAGCCTGGGGTGGCTTACTTGCAGTGACTCCCGGACAACTTTACTTAGTGTACAGACTTACACGAAGAGACTTTGGTGAGGGGTACTGAACCATTATGTGGTACAGCCCTACACAGTCCCGTACTCTACCTATGTGTGCTTAGGTGGCAAGGTTAGGTGAGCTGACCACATTAGGTGTGACAGTCATCGCAACCTCCCGCATCCCTTCGCATGTGCTCCTCAGTCCAGTATATCACTAGGTAAACTCGTAGTGTACACCTAACCAAGAGAGCAATCTGCACACTGCAGACAGGGTAAGGAAAGATAGTCATATTGTCACCAAGATAGGCAAATCAATGCTAATAACCTAACCTAACCTAACCTAACCCAACCTAACCTAACCATGCATACATACATATTACGCATACATCCATGCATAATACATGCTATATATATACATACATGCATACTACATATATCTAACCATGCATACATGAATACTACATATATCTAACCATGAATACATGCATACTACATATATCTAACCATGAATACATGAATACTACATATATCCAACCATGCATACATATATACTATATATATATACATCCATGCATACATACATACTACATGCATATATATGCTAAAATACCATCCTGACAACATAAATACTGACATTACATATGACCATACGTCGGAATTTTATTTATTTAAAATCGCAAAAAATTTACACGAAAATTTACCAAAAAATGGCAAAAATTTTTCATAAAAGTTTACCAAAAATGACAAAAAATTTTTTATAAAAATTTATCAAAAATGGAAAGAATGTGCTCTAAACAATTTTTTTTGATTTCAGTAAAAATTATCTATAATATAACATATCGTCCCTTAAGGATCGAAAAAGCCTCTATCCACTTTCAGATTGGTGGACGAATAAGCCTATATCCATTTTTTGTTTGGTGGACGAATAAGCCTATATCCATTTTTTGTTTGGTGGACGAATAAGCCTATATCCAATTTTCGTTTGGTGCATACATACATACTATATATATACATCCATGCATACATTCATATTATACATTCATCCATGCATACATACATACTACATATATCCAACCATGCATACATATATACTATATATATATACATCCATGCATACATACATACTACATGCATATATATGCTAAAATACCATCCTGACATCATAAATACTGACATTACATATGATTTTGTAGGATCATAGATATATTATTTCGGCTTCGGCTGATTTCCACTTCGGCTTCGGTGATTTTCCACTTCGGCTTCGGCTAATTTCCACGTCGGCGTCGGCTAATTTCTATTCGGCTTCGGCTAAATTCCACTTCGGCTTCGGCTATTTTCCACTTCGGCGTCGGCTGTGTTCTATTCGCCGTCGGCGGTGACATTTACGCCCCAACTTCTGCAATTTATGCTTCGGCATCGGCGTATGCCAATTTCCACTTACGCTTCGGCGATTTTCCACTTCGGCTTCGGCCAATTTCCACGGCGGCGTCGGCTAATTTCTATTCGGCTACGGCTGACTTCCACGTCGGCTTCGGCTATTTTCCACTTCGGCGTCGGCTGTGTTCTATTCGGCTTCGGCGGTGAAATTTACACCACAACTTCGGCAATTTATGCTTCGGCATCGGCGTATGCCAATTTCCACTTAGGCTTCGGTAATTTTCCACGTCGGTTTCGGCTAATTTCCACGTCGGCGTAGGCTAATTTCTATTCGGCTTCGGCTAAATTCCACTTCGGCTTCGGCTATTTTCCACTTCGGCGTCGGCTGTGTTCTATTCGGCGTCGGCAGGTATATTTTTACTTCGGCGCCGACAACTTTTCACTTTTGCTTCGGCGTCGGCTATTTTCCATTCGGCGTTGGCCAATTTCAACCAACTTATGCTATGCTATTTTCCACTTCGGCTTCGGCTATTTTCCTTCGGCTTCGGCGCAGATGCATCGGTGTAGGCTAACTTCTATTCGGCGTGGGCTAAAATTTTACTTCGGCTTCGGCTATTTTCCACTTCGGCGTGTGCTATATTCTATTCGGCGTAAGCTAATTTCTAGTACCCTTTTGTTGTTCTAGTTTTGTACTGTTATCTCACCACAAATGGTAATTGTATCTAACCAAATCCAATATTGGAAGATTGTATTTGTAAAAATTCATTCCCACCTGCAATACTGGTTTTGTAAGGTCGGCGTTGCAATTATTTCAAATACTATTAGGGGTTCCGGTTGAGGTCTTGCAGATTAAAATAGATTTAAAATGGGAAGTTAAATATATTATTTTCCACTTAAATAGACACTAGTTAACGTCCCCGTAGGAATATATTTAAGTATCAAGCCTCCTATATTGAATAAGCTTGCCCTGTCTTTGTCTGGGGGTATTTAAATTCGAAAATTAATTTAATTTTGGTCTTTATTTACTTCAGATAAAATGTGTAAGACGATATTATGTGCACTTATCCAATTATTTTACAGCATTATAAGTCGTTATTACTGGTTATCCAATTATCAATCAATAATAATTTAAATGAGGGTTGATTGTAAAGACTTTTCGTCTCATGTTATTACCAATTATTATTACAATTTATTCCAGTTTTGTTACCTGAAATGCATTTTTAAATCATCTTTAAATTTATTTAGTGGATCTTAAGAATTGTAAATTTAAATCCTTGATATGTCGACCTTGGCTATATAATAATGTAATTGCAGTAGTACATAGAAGTACTTTGAACTTAATGATGACTTTCCGAAAATATGAAGGTAAAAAATTTCAAAAAATTTCAAAATATGTAGAAGAGGTACCCAAAAAGGATAATAATATGTACAAAAATCAAAAAGCGTCAAAAATACCAAACTATTTTCTAAATTGTTTCTAATTTCTTTTATAAGTTTCCACGCTGTGTTAAAGTGTATCCTTAATTTGAAAGGCCAAAATATGGACAAAATGTTCTAATTGCTAAAATATGTATGAAAATATTTTTAAGTCCTATAGTCCTAAACCCTAAAATATGAAATATAAAATATGTTCGGAAAATTGGGTGTCAAAATATTTGAAAAGTTGCGAAACGTTGACACCCGAAGTCTCAGGACTGAATTCTCAAACATTATAAATATGGTGACTAATTACTAAGCAATGGATAAATCATTAGAAGGTTTAGAATAATCATGATGCTAAATGTTAATATTGTGAAACCATTTTTGTTCTGGATAATCATGGATGAAATGATGCAAAACTCTTGTTAAAATACCATTGAGAGTGTGGATATAGATGCATAATTGTCGTCATAATAATTGGACAAACGTAAGTACCAAGTTCCTTGTACTTGATTTACAGTTCTATCCATTACTTGATATTTTAACTTTATTTATTAATTAAATTCCGTTATACATTTGGAGAAAACGCTTACGATGATAATACTATTATTGGCTATTATATTTATAATCAGACGCTAATGCAGAACATTATACAATTTTAAGCGCCTTTATAATTTTGATTAAAACGCGATTTTAAACTTAGAATTTGAATAGTATTATAAATTTGGAAGCCCTATATTAGTATGCATTCAGCGTCGTTTCTATAATGATATTGATATTGAATGATTTATTTGAATATCGAGAAGGAAAGTATCTTCGCAATTATTTTAATTTACCATACCTCTTACCATATTATTATTGTCTCAACATATTAAAATATATCTGCTATGATTACAAGCTTGTTCTCACTATATTTAATGTCCGTACGCGGAGGTGTAGAATTAGTTTGAAGATATAGCTGGCATTCTCAGTTTAATTTGCCTTACAAACGAAATAGGTCTCGACCTATAAACATTATTATCGTTAAAATTTTAAAATTCGTATTTTATATAAAGGTGCCATTGTCATTAGTTTTTAAAAGCGTTTCTTATTGGATTCAGAAAACATGCCCAAATTACAATGTAAGTTTTCAAAGATTATGAAAGGCAAAGTAAAGAAATCAATTCTTGCTGAAGACATGCAGAAATCATTCGAAAGGTTGAAATTAAATCTTCTATTTTTAAAATTTGCGAAAATAAAGAACGACGTCTTAAATCTTACTGATGAAAACATCTGTTTGCAAGTATTTGGAATTTATGTGAGTTTATTTCACAGTTTGGGCATCCTTCCCTATTCATGGGATGGATTGAACCAAAGGCTAACCTAAATGGAAATATCCGCTTAAGATATTAATTATGTCGACCTTAATTGGTTTCATTTACCAAATTGCATATTTGGTTCAAGATATCAAAAATGGTCAATCAAAGATCTACGAAAATGTATTGTCCTTCATGTGGGTTATGTCTTATATGGAAATGTACTCAACATGCAGGAATCTGGTCAAATCGGAAGCACCAAATGGTGTATGTCATCAACCAGCTGTCAAAAATATGTCAGCGTACCAAAAGTATGAATATATTCTCCTATGTATTAATAACCAATTAGCTGCAATTAAAAAAACTTTAAATATTGTTCTACTTTAATATTTTAGATCTATCAGGGATTGTGGAATTGAAATCAAAATTGGAAAAAATAATATCCTATGTATTCCTTGCATTTATTCCGTACATACCCAGCCTGATTTTATTACTAGTGGCAATAAGTCAAAATCAATTGATGCAAAATTACCTGGACAAACATTTTTCAATGCACATCATTCCTTACATCATCATATCTGTTCTGGATATCATCATAAAAATAGTTTCAAGCTGGCTATTTGTTTTTGCGGTATTCTATAATGTCATCTATCTTCTTTACAGTATCCGCTGGCAAAACAATCTGTTAGGGTGAGCATACAATTTTCAATAAGTCTAAACTTTTAATTTGAAATTAGACATAAAATGTAATTATTTATCAGAGAAATGCCCCTGGAAGAAAAATTAATGGAATTCAGGATGCTGCAAATTCTCAATAGTGCTTACAATTGCAGTTGTGAGAAAATATTCCTGCCGATCTTCATATTTGTCATGACTTTTGCAGCAACAGTATCAAATTTTCTTATATTTCGGTTCCACAAAGTCTTGACTATGATAGAAGTTGGTTTCTTCATGTCTATGGTTCTCAACAGTTGCATTCTAATCACAATGATGATGTTAGGGGCAGGGAAATTGTTGGATGGCAACTCAAGGCTAATCCTACAAGCTACAAGTAAGAAGATCCAGACTAAAGCAGAAGGTAACACGAAAAGTCGTTTTATCATTACTTCCTTACGGGATTCGATATGGAACTCTCAGGTATGTGAGGCAGAAACATCTTGCCGATTGTTATGAAGCCATGACAAACGGTTTACTAACACTTTTGCTTCTTACATCGCGATAATTCAAGTAGGGGTATACTGTATTACGTCCAACTAGTGACACACACTTGCCGACAAGAATCCGATTTTTATGTCCTTAGAACACTATAAGGAACTTATGGAATTTGGACGAATGGCTATCAAAATGGGAAATCTTCCCAATCAAACTTTAATTTTCATGATATGTCCCTAAGCGTTTGACAAAATTCAACTATTTTTGTTCGGCGAATGTCGCTAAGTTGTAAGGAGAAGGAGAGGGAGTCATATTAACGCGCGCTGATAACATATTATTTAGTAGCTATAATCTCACATTGGCATATTCAACTGTTTTCGTTGATTACCATAAGCGTATCTACCAAATATTAATGCCTTTCTTGAGCTATTTTGAAATGGCGCAACTTGGATTATTATATCATATCACAAACTTGTAATTGTATTCAATCAAATCTAATAGTAGAAGAATGCATTTGTAAATAATTCACTCACACTTACAATACTGATATAGATTTAGTAAGGCTGGGATTTAAAATGGAAAGTTGAATATATAATTGTTAACATAACGTAAATATATAGTAAACAAACATGGGTAGGTATATCTAAGTATTAAGCCCTAATTGAATAAGCTTGTTTTTGTCTGTGTATTAAATATTTGGAAGGTAATTTCATTTCCGGTGTTATTAACCTTAAATAAAATGTGTACGATGATATTATGAGCACTTATTCACTTCTTATTCTGCATTTTACGGTTGCTATGCAGCTTTCAATAACAGTTTTAATGAAGGTCGATTGTTAAAGACTTTTCGTCTCTTGTTGCTTATTATTACTTATTATTACCTATATTATCAATTATTACTTATTATTACCTACTATTTCGACCTTTCCCCTCTTGTTATTGTTACTTATTACTATGAACTATTCATCTACTAATACATGTGGGAGTACTATTGAACTTTAAATATACTTTAATATCTATATACAAAAACTTCAATGTTTCCATCAAAACTTAAAACTTTAATTATTTCTTTTGAAAATAGACAGAAACGGATGAGCTAATTCAGGTTTTAATTCATCTTTACTACATAACTGACAGAAATAATAGACCTGTAAATATAAGTTAAACGATTATTTGAAAAATTACTAATTGTTTTAAACTGCGTCAAAGTATGAGTTCTTCGAAATATGAACTTATTCAAAAATACATACGCATACAAGTTGGTGTCTTATTCAAAGATAAATATGAGAATTACAGGTTGATACTGATTAGTAGGAAGCATATCGTCTGCTTAATATTACAGCCTAACAAGCCATTTTATCATGCTGCTACAAAGTAACAAACCACATCTCTTTATACAGTGGCTTGGTACTTTGTAGCAGCCTTGGTAAATGGCTTATTACTTTGTAGCAGCCTTAATAAAATGGCTTGTTACGTTGTAATATTAAGCAGACGATGTAGTAGTACAATGAAGTTTCCGTTTGAATTCTTTTTCGCCGTGGAAGCATAAGTGAACTAAGGGGATGGCACCAGTCTTATGGAGTTCATGGACCGACAGATCTGAATAGGATTAATATATGTTGTAGCCCTATTTTTTCTGACCAAAAGTCATTATTGTCAAAATTCAGGGCTACCGTTTTCGAGATATCTGTGGTCAAAAACTGCCTTTTTAACGTTAGGGGAGCAATCCGGCAGCCGAAACCCGCAGCTTATTGTTATAATAACTATGGTTGGCAGGTAATAAATCTGCGGGTTTAGGCTGCCGGATTGCTCCCCTAACGTTAAAAAGGCAGTTTTTGACCACAGATATCTCGAAAACGGTAGCCCATATTGAATTTTGACAATAATGACTTTTGGTCAGAAAAAATAGGGCTACAACATATATTAATCCTATTCAGATCTGTCGGTCCATAAACTCCATAAGACTGGTGCCATCCCCTTTAACCGTTAATAAATGTGCATTTACCGTACAATTTTTCTGCAATTCTTTGTTATTATCATCCATTTCTTAATAACCTTTTCAATAAATACCTTTCTTCTTCTATTATTTGTTGGCTTTCAGCAATAATAGCCCTTAAGGTAATGGTATACGTGAACCAGGGTTGTGGGGCGGGTTTTTTATACGTTAGGGTTTCTTTTGCAAAAAACCCACCCGCTTCACTTAAAAAACATTGGTTTACGGTTTATTGGGTTTGTTTTACAACACATGCATACAATAATATTATGTGCACTAAAGCTCCATCTTGTATATAAGCAAAACATACTAATTTTGTCATACTTGTATTAAAAAAATGTAAACAAATATACAGTCAGGTGGAAACAAAATATATAGCTTTTATACTTTAATACTTGCAATAGTTATTGTATCGTAATGTCTATATATTTGTTTTATGTATATTGTAATCGCTGTGAAGATAAATGCATATTGTTGTATATATAACTAACTTTTACTTACAAATCGCGAATGAATGCTTTGGGGTACATAAGTAGAAACATTAATTATGCTGAATTTTAGTTAATCACTTACAATATTCATTATTGTACTGCTTTACAATTAAAGCTCTACATTAACGAATGAATTTCTTAAAGTCAATTTAATCAGTAAAATATAATAATGCATAGATAGTTTTTCACTAGTTGTTATCAAACAGTATAATAACTAATATAGGTGCTCTCCAAAAATACTGCTTGTTAACTGTGCTAAAACATGTTCAAGATTGAATTTTTATATCTTAATTTTTATTTTTATAGACGTAAATAATAGTTTTAGGATTATAAGGTTGTTGTTATTGTCAGCTGTAGTTATCTATATGCTATAGTATAGGCTTGTATTTATGCCTATAATTATATTAAAAAAGCCTTAAACCCAAACCCAAAAGACTCGGGGTCGAGGGTTTTTCGATACCTTGCGGTGAACTGACCTGAGAAACTGGTCTAAAAAGGAAAAGGTGACTTGTTCCAACGACAAAGATGGACTGTTCTAATGATAGAGGTGAACTGTTCCAAAGCAGAAGGTGGACTGTTCTGATACTGCTTTTGAAAATTATACTCCATATTTTAATCAATTTTTAGGTCTTGTTACAGGGTTACCAGGTATACCTAAATGGCAAGTATAATATTTAAATAAATCAGACCCTAAACTTAAGATTTGAAATGTGTTCTAAGTTTGAAAGCCCTAATAGTATGTAGCCGTTTCTATAATGACATTGATATTGAATTGTTTATTTGATTATCCAGAAGGAAAGTATTTACGCAATTATTCCAATTTACCGTAAACCTCTTACCATATTATTGTCTCAACATATTAAGTTATATCCGCAATGATTACAACATTACAAGCTTACATTATATACATTATTTTGAAGATAAACCTGGCGTACCGAGTTTAATTTGACATACTAACGAAATAAGATTTGACATACAAACAATATTGTGTATTGTACATGTATAATGGTTAAAATTTTAAAATTCATATTTCATATAAATGTGCCATTATCAGTGGTTTTTTAAAGCGTTAATTGGATTCAGAAAACATGTACAACTCTTTCAAAAAATTACGATGTAATATTTCAAAGATGAAAGGCAAAATAAAGAAATTACATCTTGCTGGTGAAGACATCGGCTTGCAAGTATTTGGAATTTATGTGAGGTTATTCCACAGTTTGTGCATCCTTCCCTATTCATGGGATGGAATAAACCAAAGGATAAAATTATCAAAATCGTTAAAACGAAAATACACTCTTAAGATGTTGATTGTCTTTACGTTAATTGGCTTCATCTACCAAATTGCATATTTGGTTCAAGACATCAAAAGTGGTCAGTCAAATATCTACGAAAATGTGTTGTCCTTCATGTGGGTTATATGTCATACTTGGACATGCATGTAACATGCAGAAGCCTGTCCGATCGAAAGCACGAAATGGTGTATGTCATCAACCAGATATCAAAAATAAGTCATTGTGCCAGGAGTAAGCAAACATTTTCCATTGCATTAATACTCCATCATAATTGACCCGAAAAAAATCTATAAAATTTTTTAAAAATACTCTAGGTCTTTCGGGGATTGCAGAAAAGGGAAAATCAAAGTTGGAAAAAATAATATCCTATGGATTTCTTGCACTAATTCCATACATTCCTTGCCTGATCTTAATATACTAGTGTCGGTCAGTCAGAATCAACTGCTGCAGAATTCCCTGGACAAACTTATTCCAATGCACATCCTGCCTTACATTATCATATCTGTTCTGGATGTCATCATAAAAATAGTTTCAAGCTGGCTATTTGTTTTGGCGGTATTATACAATATCATCTACCTTCTTTACAGTGTCCGCTGGCAAAATAATTTGTTAGGGTAAGTAGATAATTTAAACTAAGTCTAAACCTTTATTTTGAAATTAGTCATAAAATTTAATTATTTATCAGAGAAAAGCCGTTCGAACAAAAAATAAAGGAATTCAGGACGCTGCAAATTCTCAATGGCGCTTACAATAACAGTTGTGAGAAAATTTACCTTCCGATGTTCATATTTGTCATGACCACAGCAGCCACGATATCAAATCTTCTTGTTATTCGGTTCCACAAAGTCTTGACCAATATAGAAATTGGTTTCTTCATGTCTATGGTTCTTGACAGTTACATTCTAATCACAATGATAATGTTGGGTGCGGGGAAATTGTTGGATGGCAACTCAAGGCTAATTCTACAAGTGAGAAGATCCAGACTAAAGCAGAAGGTAACACGAAAAGTCGTATTATCATTACTTCCTTTCGGGATTCGATATGGAACTCTCAGGTATGTGAAGCCGAAACATCTTTTTGATTGTTACGAAGCCATGACAAATGCTTTACTCACATTTTTGCTCCTCAATTCGCGATAATTCAAGTAGGGGGATACATTATTACGTCCACCGCGCGCGCGACACTTCCCAACTATAACATTCAACGTGGTTACAAGATTTTTGTTATTAGAGCACCTTGGAGCTCTTAGAACTTAACAGTAAGTCTGCTGATTTCAAAATACTGGACTAAATAAACTTATGGCCTTTGTAGTTAAATTTAAATTGGATGAATTTGTGCGTATCAAAACACAAACTCTTCTCAAATTAGACATTTAAATTTAATGATGTTTTCATATGTATAATATTGGGTCATCCTGGTTGACATAAAAATTTGAAACCCCATACCCTTTCGGCTTAAAAAATTACAATAAGCGTGTGACAAAATTCAATTGTGTTGGTTATATCAGCGAATGTCAAACCTCATTTCAGAAGTGGCCAATTGCTAAGGTACATTTCCATTTTGTAACCATATATAAGATAATCACAGATCCTAAGTTTCAATATAATTAAAAAAGGATTCGGAAATGCGCGAGCAGATTAGAAACGCTCGAAAATAAGATTCATGCAATTGTGTCATATGAAAACGAAAATATGTTTTTTCCGAATTTGGAATAAAATGACTAAATATGAAATAAACGGTGAAAATACGATAACGTCTAGGGTGTTTTCAAAATATTTAGGGACTGCTTAAAGCACACTTCCACCTCACGCTTTAAATACGCCCTTGAACCAAATATTAATGCTTTTCTTAAGCTATTTTGCAATGGTGCAACTTTATATTGTTATATCATATCACAAAATCGTAATTGTATCCAATCAAATCTAATATTGGAAGAATGCTTGTTTAAATAATTTATTCCTACTAGTAATTCTAATATGAATTTAGTAAGACCGGAGGTACCAGTTTTTGCAATCACAATTACAGGTTCCTGTTGAGGCTTCGCAGAATAAAATAGATTTAAGATAGACAGTTAAATACTTAATTGTCAACGTAAATAGATACTAACTAAACATCAGTAAGTATACCTAAGTATCACGTCATGTAATGGATAACCCCGTCTTTGCCTGGGTGCATTAAATATTTGAAAATTAATTTAATGTTGGTCTATATTTGCCTTAAATAAAATGTGTAACATGATATTATGTCCACTTATCCAATTATTTTTCGGCATTATAAGTAGTTGTTCAGTTTTCAATAATAGTTTAAATGAGGGTCGATTGTAAAGACATTCAGTATCTTGATATTATTACTTATTATTATCGATTATTCCGACTGTTCCCGTCATCAACCAGATGTCATCAACCAGATGTCAAAAATAAGTCAACGTACCAGAAGTAAGAAAATATTGTCCATTTTATAATTAACTCATAATTGTCTATAACAAAAACTATAAACAATAAAAATGTTTTAGATCTTTTAAGGATTACTGAGAAGGGAAAATCAAAGTTGGAAAAAATAATATCCTATGGATTTCTTGTTCTAATTCCGTACATTCCCTGTCTGGTCTTAATACTAGTATCGGTCAGTCAAAATCAAATGCTGCAAAATTTCCTGGACAAACTTATTCCACAATGCATTTCCTGCCTTACATTATACTATCTGTTCTGGATATCATCATGAAAATAGTTTCAAGCTGGTTATTTTCATGGCATATTATGTCATTTACCTTCTTTACAGTGTAAATTGGCAAAATAATCTTTTAACGTAAGCATACAATTTAAACTTCTAAGTCAAAATCTTTATTTTGAAATTGGCCATAAAATTTATTTATTTATTAGAGAAATGCACCTGGGACGAAAATTAAAAGAATTCAAAACGCTGCAAATTCTCAATAGTGCTTACAATTGCAGTTGTGAGAAAATATTCCTGCCGGTCGTCATATTTGTCATGACCACTGTAGCTACAGTATCAAATCTTCTAATTATTCGGTTCCACAAAGTCTTGACTTATACAGAGGTTGGTTTTTTCGTTTCTATGGTTCTCAACTGTTACATTCTAATCACAATGATAATGTTGGGGGCCGGCAAATTGTTGGAAGGCAACTCAAGACTAATTCTACAAGTAAGAAGATCCAGACTAAGGAAGAAGGTAATACGAAAAGTCGTTTTGTCATTATTTCCTTACGGGATTCGATATGGAACTCTCGGGTATGTGAAGCAGAAACATCTTATCGATTGTTACGAAGCCATGACAAGCGCTTTACTCACATTGTTGCTCCTCACATCGCAATAATTCAAGTAGGGGGATTCATTACTAAGTCCGCCGCGCACGACACTTCCCGGCCTCTCTTCTATTAAACGTGTAAACAATATCCGATTTTTTTCTTTAGGGCACTTAATAGAGCACTTAAGAGGAGGCTAACTATTTCATAATACTGGATTAAAGAAAATTGTGAGTTAAGATGCTCTACAATTAAGCTCTTCACTACACTCCTACACTTAAATTTAAATAGGATAAATGGGTGCCTATCAAAACGCAAAATCTGCCCAAATTAGATATTTAATTTTCATGATGATTACATAATTATAATCATTGGCCATCCTGCATGACCGATTAAACCTCATAACCTTCTTTCTGTTAAAAATTACCATAAGCGTGTGACAAAATTCTACTGTTTTTGTTCGATGAATGTCGCCACGTTGTAAGCAGAAGGAGAGAGATTCATGTCAACGCCTGTTGATAACATTGTTAGTTGCTATAATCTCGCCTAGACATAATCATCTGTTCAAATAATAAAGCAATTGGCTGATTATCATAATGGACCTGTGTACCTAATTACCTATGTACCAAATATTAATGCTTTTCTTGAGCCATTTTGCAATAGTGCAACTTCATTTTATAACAAGATCATATAATAGTATCACATCAAATCGAATATTGGAAAATTACAATTGTGAATAATTCATTCCTTTTTGCAATACTGATATAGATTTTAAAAGGCCGGCGTTGAAATAATTGCAATTACCATTACGGATTCCGATTGAGGCTTTTCAGAATAAAATAGATTTAAATTGGGAAGTTAAATCCATAATTGTCAACTTAAATAATAGATACTAAATAAACATTGGTGGGTATATCTAACCCTTAGTATCAAATGCTTTATTGAATAGCTCTTCTTTCTCTCTATACATGTATTAAATATTTAAAAGTTAATTTCATCCTCATCAAGTCTTTACGATGATATTATATGTACTTATCCAATTATTTTTCTTAATTATACGTCGTTATTCAGTTTTCAATAATAGTTTAAATGAGGGTCGATTGTAAACACTTCCATACTCTTCTTTTGTCATTATTACTTATATATATTATCAACTTTTCTCCTCTTGTCATTGTTACTTATTACTATACCATGAACTAGTCATCTACTATAGAGCAGAGTTGCCTTATCTGAATTTAAAACCTTGATTTTCCCACCTTGGCTAGATAATAATGTAAATGTAGCAGTACAGGGAAAGTACTTTGAAAGTACTAATGACTAAGTAATATCTCAATCATGCAATAGAAGCGTTAGAATAATAGCATCTGCTAAAACGTGAATCTTGCAAGCATAAATTATTGTGTTTATGATTGAAATCATGAAAAAATTCTCATTAAAATACCGCTGAGTGTAATGTAATAAATATGTTACTACTCGGTTGAAAAACTGTTTCGATTAAGACATGAGGCTTTGCGAATATTTTTATTATTTCTTTTGAATATGAACAGATACGGATGATCGAAAATGATTTCACTGCACCATTAACTACAAATAATTGACCTGTAAATAAAAGTTAAATGATTATTTGAAAAATTACGAATTTTTTACACTACGTCAAAGTATAATTTCTTAGAAGTGTGAATGTATTCAAAAATACATAAAAAATTCAAAAATGCCCATGAAAATGGATGTCTTATTCAAACAAATATGAAAATTGCAGTTTGGTTCTACTTACTATCTAAAGTATTAGGGGGGAGGCAAAGATATAATACTGCAGTTAAGTTTCCATTTAAATTTTTTGTGCAATGATATCAATTTAAGAAGCTATTTTAAAGTTTCCAGAAAAAGAAGATTTTTTGTCAAAAAAGGATAAAAATCCAAAAAATTTATTTAAAATTAAAAATATGTCCTCTTTTTATCAATATATTTTGGTGGGACCCCTTGGTCAAACTCTTGGATACGTGCCTGAAAATTATATCAAGTTTTCTGGCTCCATGTATAGTATGATTTAAAAATACTACGCAATATTAATACTAAGATAATACTACATATTTGTTAAGTTTTATTTCGTTTGACTTAATGGGCTTAAAATGGTTGCTCAAAAAATTGTAACAATATATATCTAAGTAGACAAGAGTATTTAAATATTCATGGTAAAATTTAAATTATTCACTCCAAGATATTATATTATGGTTGTTTAATTGCGTAAATAATGTTACTACCATTTTGATTACTGTACATTTATATGTTAAAAAGAAGTAAATTGAATATTACAAGGCCGTATTGAGGGGGGCATTGGGGGCAAATGCCCCCCCCGAAATCCAAGAAAAAGAGAAATTTTTTCTCAAAATACCAAAACGCGATTATGCCTAATATATATTGTCCTATGATATCATTGCCCCCTCCGAAATCGACTTCTAAATACGGTACTGGAATATTAAATAAATAGTTTTAAGATTGATATCAACTGCGAAACTTTTAATTGTCATAACCCTATAATAAATTTCTCCTGGTAGTAGAAGACAAATTTGCAAACTTAAATAAATAATCGATTAAAGATACATTATTCTTTAATATTTAGTCGTATTAAAATCAGAATAATGTAAAGAGACCCACAGTGATACCATTTATAATATAAAATAATGAAGACAGTATTTCCTTTATTTGTGCCGGCTCTCGTTTACAATTATTTGGTGGTTGGGAAAGCTTCTGGTTATAAGAAGCCTCTGCTATTATGGGAGTCCTTCTTTTCAATGCCGTATTTAATATAAGTAACATATCGTACCTTAAGGATGCAAAAAACCTCCTTCCATTTTTCGTTTGGCAGTGAAAAGGACCTCAATCCAATGTACAAAAAGTGGATTAAGGTCTTTTGCATCCTTAAGGGACAATATGTACATTAAATATTTAATGTGTTAATTCACTTCAAATAAAGTGCAATTATTTTCTTGCAAGGAGACCATTTTTAGAGGGTGGCCTATATTATAAAGGGAGGCTCTCATTTAAAAAATTCAGAGGTTAGGGATGTTCGCGTTAGAAGACAGTATACTATTTGAGAAAGGCTATTAAAAGAGTTAATACCGCATGTTCACGCGAGTATAACAATAACAATATATTATGTATATGTATATGTCTATGTTTACCGATGTCAAACGACACACCCGTGCTCTTAAAACAGAAGTAAATAAGCAGCTTTTATCTACGCATCATTTATTGACGTATTCACACAGCGAACAGTTTAATGTTACCACTTCGCATTTCAATGACCCCGATAATGATATTGTGATGGGATTATGTGATCAAAATAGTCAATATAATAAAGAGACATGCCCACCTCTCCAATGAAGTATGTAGGTCTGTTGCCCTCTGTCTGATCTGCCTCCTTGTTGACTTTAATACCTCGGCTCTGTACATTATCAATTTAAAACCTCATTAAATAACTGACAATATAAACGGAAAATAAGCGATGAAATTATTATTCTGTTTGGTTTGTGTTAATTAGTATGCATATCATCCATACCAAACAATCATACACATGGAAAAATACAAATATTGTAAAGCTGATGTTTGTTATCAAGAGGAAAAAATAATCAAGCTAGGTATTTAAACGGCGACAAGCTGCTCAGTTTCAGTTTGTCACTGTTTCACAAGTGGTTTAATTATAAAATAAATAGTTTTTAAATAAGTTTTAAAAGGCGAAGACTTTTCGTCTTTAAAGAGATGTCCACACTTACTGCTAAAGCACCGATTCACAAGAATCGAACAACGACTGTGGGAAGACTTTCTGGATTTATTTCAAGAGATAATCTTTTCAAAAATGTCAACCTTTCAAGTCGCCTTTATGAAGATTCTGTACCATTCGGTAAGATTTTGTAAACTTTATCATAAGTACATTGAAGCGGTTTAATAGCCACATCAACATCCATTTTCTAAATTAGTATGAAAGAATACTATGACTTAGTATAACATTGTGTGTGTCAGGCACGTTTCTAGAAATTTGTTCTAGGGGGGGGCGGAACCAAAAATTATACCAAAAATAAGATTTTTGAGAAAAAAATTCTCTTTTTCTCAGATTTAGGGGGGCGCTGCGCCGCCCACCCCCTACTAAATACGTGCTTGGTGTGTGTTACAGTCAGTTTTTGTGCATTAAATATTCACGTTGTAGTAATTATGTACACTACCAAGCACGTATCCATAGGGGGGATCGAGCCCCACTAAATTCTCAGAAAAGACGTTTTTTGTAAAAAAAAAGGTTAATCTAAAAAAGTTCCAATATTATGGTGCCCCCCTGAAAAATAAATTGACATTTTATTTAAGATACTGTAAAGTGTTAATTATTTTATTGACAATAGTATTAATTGCCAATGAAATTGTCAATCTAATTGTGGAAATTTCGGAATAAGTAATAAATTATAAACATATTTATTTTTCATTAAATTTTTTTTAAGCCACTAGTATTTAAAACATTTTTTTAGAAAACGTCGACTAAGAAACGTCTTTTATGAATCAGGTATGAAAGTTAATTTTTAAATTCATCTGCAATCTGTTTACAGCATCCATAAATTGGTTCGAGATTCAAGGTCCTCATGGGTCATGGAAGAATTGGTCTTTTAATCAAATCATTGGACAACCTTTTACTCCCAAAAGTGTTGGTGACTGGTTTGGACCGACTTGGACTACTCATTGGTTTAAGGTACAACAGCATCATTTTATGGCCGATCAGTTATTAAACGGTTATTAAAATAAATATTTACCTGTAGGTAGAAATAAATGTTCCTAATACTTGGGTTGGAAAAGAAGTTCATTTGAGATGGGCAGCTGGCTGCGAAGGATGTGTCTATTCCCCAACTGGAACCTGCTTGCAGGTTTGACTTGCAGCTCTATTTTGACCGATAATTTTTCAAGCTAATTATTCATTACTTTTTATCATTGTATCATTATATTGTATTTATATAATTGATAAATTAATTTGATGGTGTATCTCATTAGGGACTTTCTCCGGGCTATCGAGAAGAATTTATAATTTCAAAAAATTGGGCCAGTCAGGGTACTCTTACATACTATATTGAATTGGCAGCCAATCACATGTTTGGGGCTGGAGAAGGAAGTGATATTGGTAAAATTATTTCTATATAATAGTCTTGACGCTAAGATTACACTAAGAATAAGTTAACTAATAATCTTAATAATTGTAGCTCCACCAAATGAGAGAAGATATTTCCAGTTGACTAGAGCAGATATTGCAGTTTTTAACCGAGAAATCTACAGTCTTTGGAATGATTTAGACATGCTTCACCAAATTTCTGTATTTTTACCCAATGACCATATTGGTTACCAAGCTTTGTTTGCTGCAAATGAAATGATCAATTTGATCAGAGTGGATAAGAATGCGTTCGTGATTATTTTTATTTTTATGCAATATGAGCTTCTAAGTGTGTATTTACAAGAGTACCACTATTTATTTTAACAGGGAAGCAAAACAAATTGCAACAACTTTCTTTGCTGAGAAAAATGGAGAAAAGGCCCACACCTTGGTGGCCATTGGACATTGTCACATTGACACTGCATGGTTATGGCCTTACGACGAGACTATCAGAAAATGCGCTCGATCATTTACAGCCCAGATGGGGTTAATGGATGAATACCCGGAATATAAATTCAGCTGCAGTTCGGTAAGCAGTATACAATATTTTTTTACAAATTGAATCCTTAAGTACTGGCCAGTCAAAAAAATAATCTTCCACTGACATCTGATAATGAATTATGAATAGCCAATACTATTTGCTTTGTATTGCAGATACATTATATTCCAAAATAATATCTTACAATAAAAGATGTAAAACAATACGTTCGTAATATTAATCTAAAGACTTTTAATTTTTTTCAAGTCTTAAAATCCTGAATTCAAAGCACGCCTCAAGGTGTAGAAACATTTTCAGGAACAATAATAAATCAATCATATTGCATTTACTCCTTAATGCAGGCTCAACAGTACCAATGGATGAAAGAGTATTATCCAGACGTTTTCAACCGAATGAAAACGTACATCGCAAGTGGTAGATTTGTTCCTGTTGGTGGGACCTGGATAGAGATGGATGGAAACATTCCAAGGTAGACTTTCAATTCGAATATTTATTTATAAATCTATAGCTATAAATAATGTACCTAAAATATTTTTTCTACCCAATTCAGCGGTGAAGCATTTATGAGGCAATATTTCTACGGACAGCAATTCTTCCGACGGGAATTCGGTGTTACTTGTACAGAATTTTGGCTTCCAGACACATTCGGTTATTCTGCACAAATCCCTCAGATGCTGAAAGTAAAGAGACTCGTTTTATAATCTGGAAATTAAATATCGTGACATAAATTTTGGTAAAATTAAAATACATTTTAACTTTATTAGCATATCGGAGTCACTCGATTTTTGACTCAAAAAATGTCATGGAGTTTAGTGAACAAATTCCCCAATCATAGTTTTTTCTGGGAAGGCATCGATGGCACCGAAGTAATGTGTCATTTTCCCCCAGGAGACTCATACAACATGAATGGAAGGTAGGCCAATGGAACTGCTATTTCGTTTAATCCTATGTTACTGATATAATATAATATTATAATAATATGATAATATAACATTAAGTGCAATAAATTATTTAATTTTTATTGTAGTGTCAATGAGCTGCTCTACTCGAAAGATAACTCACAGGATAAAGGTAGAGCAAATGTGGGCGTTTATCTGTTTGGTTACGGAGATGGGGGCGGTGGTCCCATTCGACAGCATATAGAAAAATTAAGGCGAGTGACAAATGTCGATGGTGTTCCAAAGTAAGTACAATACAAAATTGTTTACATACTATATACTTTTTATACCATGTCAATACAAATATGACATGAAATAAAAACAATGCTATTAAATTACAAACAATTATATTTAGCTTTAAAGGCATACATATAACATTAACTAACACATGTACTGGATTTTTGGAATATAGAGTGGTTTTTGAAGGCCCTGAATATTTTTGGACTGAACTAGAAAAAGAGAAAGGAAAGTTTTACAAATGGGTCGGGGAACTATATCTTGAGTTGCATAATGCAACCTACACATCCCAGGTGCGATTAAAAAAATATTTACGCTGCTGCTGCTAAATGACTATTGTAACTTTTATTAGTATTTTACAACTTTTATTGGGATTTCATTATAATGTATTCTCTGATGTTTTATATTGTAGGCTAGAATCAAGTGGTATAATAGAAAATGCGAATTTTTGATGCGTGAAGTAGAGCTACTGATGTGTTATGGCTACTCGTCTGGAAAATTGACAGAAGCGCAAAAAAATACGTACGTTTTCATAAATCTTTATATTGAATTGCGCAACTGGACAATATTATAAATACAGCTAAATTGATTTTTGAACTTTTCAGCGACATGGCATCAGTGGACAAAAATTGGAAAGATTTGTTGCTGAACCAATTCCACGACGTTCTTCCTGGTTCTTGCATTGAGCACGTGGCTGTTGATGCCTGGGAGATCTATTACAAAATTTTTGATGAAATGATGGCCCTAAGAAAAAGATATCACACAAATTTCTTAACTGCTGGTAGCAATAGGGTAATTTATAACCCTCTTCCTTGGGAGGTAAGGACAGTTGTATTCATGAAACCAGACGCAGGGGCACTTCCCACAGGAGCCAACATTCAGGCTGTGACTTTAGATTCGGTTGCTATGGAAGACCAAATTGAAGGGAGATATCGCGTACCAAACACTTTTGCAGCCGCGCTTGTTGATCTACGAGCATCTGGATATACCACATTGACTCCTTTGGCCCCCATCAGCAGAATTACTTACACTACAAATTGTAAGTATGCTCCCATTTTATTTTTTATCTCTAATATAATAACTTCCAATGTAAAAAGCGTTGAAATAATTCCAATTTTCGAGATTTGGTATTCATAATTTGTCTTCAAAATCTTTTTGCTAATTACTTCACATTTTTTCAAACATTTACATAAGTGCTGCAGAAAAATGGATTGAAATTATCTAAAAATTTATTTGTAGCTCCTTCCCAAGGACTGGGAACATTCAGAAACGGAAAAATTCGCCTTGAAGTAAATATCACTGGAAGACCGTATGAAAAATTATTTTTCACTGGCGCAGCAGGAAATGAAATTCAAGTGTACCGACATAGGCTGAATACTGGAATTCAACCTGGGATGTTCTACATCTACGATGATGTTCCAATGTTCTGGGATGCATGGGATGTCATGGATTATCATTTGGAGACTCGGCGGGATTTAGACTACACTTCAGAAGGGACATTCCAGTTGGTAACTCCAGCGGCAAGTATCAACGTTGTTGCAGCATACAAATGGACTTCAACTTTTGGAAATGGAAGTGTCATCACTCGTTATACAATAATGAGAGCTGATTCACCTATGATTGAATACTACGTTGTTGTCGATTGGAAAGAATCACATAAATTCCTTAAAGTGGAGTTCCCTGTGGATGTACTGTCAAGAGATGCTACGTATGAGATTCAGTACGGACATGCCAAACGACCAACACATATGAACACTAGTTGGGATATGGCCATGTATGAAGTCTGTGGGCACAAGTAAGTCTAAAATTAATGATGCTACATTATCTGTTTAAAAACTTTGATTTAGGTTTAACTTTGAAACTTTACCTAAAACAAAAACGTTTTGGGAAGATAAAAAGATTAATGTGGGTGTTTATTTGAATATATACTGCAGATTATAACATTATTTACTAAATATAGAAATCGAATTTTTTAATATTATTTTGTTTCCAATTTTAAAGATTTAATTGTAGTGATACTAATTTACTAATTTTTACTAATTGAGTTTAAAATTCTCTGAAAGTAGCTTAACGTAAAATATTGTAGGTTTAAAGATTACTGTTTAATTTTAAGTGGATAATACACAACGGAGTATTTAAAAGTGACCACAGGTATTACGATGCAGAGGCAGATATTAAATAATGAGATTGTCAACGATGGCTTTTTCCATAATTTCCCATAATAAGCAAGTAATCCCTAGGTCACTTTTAAAAGCCCCTTAGTGTAGATAGTGGCCAAAAGGGTCATGTTATGATACAAAATGTTGATCATGTGTTTTAATAATTTATTCGGATTTTATTTATTTAAAGGTGGATGGATATTTCCCAAGCTGACAAAGGTGTCACAATAATTACAGACTCCAAGTACGGTTGGCATGTTCGGGATAACATTGTCAAACTTTCCCTATTGCGCTCTCCTAAAAATCCTGATGCCAATTGTGACATACACAAGCATTTCATTTATTACGCAGTTCTTCCGCATGAAGGTTAATACTTATATTTTTATATTATATTTATATTTTTATGTAATATTACAATTTTTGGGTATCAACATATCTGTACTACAGATTTAGTTTATTATTACACTTAATGCTTTGTGGGTTTGTATTGTTCTTTGGAAAGAGAAATTTGAATTAAGATAATAATTGTTATTTTTGTAACATAAAGGAACTTTTCAAAAGGCCGATGCTATTCGTAGAGCTTACGAACTGAATTATTTGGGAGCAAATAACATTCCCCTGTTGTCTACCAATTTATCTGGAGCTGCGTGAGTTGATTTTTAAGCACAACTTTTTAGATTATTTGTTGATGTATCCAGTCTTGGTAAAAGAAATATTATTTAACTAAACAAGTCTTAATGATTTTTATCATGCTTTATTATAGGCTCCCAGCTAATTGGGTATTTGTGGACGACAAGGCTGTGGTTGTTGAATCATACAAAGTTGCCTCTGAAGAACAAAAGGTTGTATGTGTGAGGCTATATGAGTCATTCGGAGGGAGTGCAACCGCTACGTAAGCTTTAATTTTAATTTCCATTTACAATTACTATTTAATTGGAGTAATACTAATAAACATGTGGGGAATAGGATAAACGTTGGTTTCCGAATAACTGGGGTGCGATCCTGTAATGGGTTAGAAGATCCAATTGCAGCTGTGCCCTTTTCACCAAGTTCCTTCACTGCCACTTTCAAGCCTTTTGAAATAAAGAGCTTCCTTGTCAGCTTTTAAGGCTTTACTTTTAAGTAGATTAGGATTACTGATTAAAAACATATCTATCTAAATGCTATTGAGAATTGTGTTAAAACCATAAAAGTTTTTGCATTATTTAGGATAAACCATAAAGCTAAAAATACAGATACAGTTACTATACCTATATAAATGCTACGCAAGCTTAAGAATTTATACAAATAAATTGAAGACATGTATTAAAACATCGCTCCTTTGTTCATTTGTTTAAGATTTGGACATCTGGGCCATATGGTGTGAATTCTAAGGCTAAGAATTTTGAATTGTCAATTCAAGTGGAAACATAATATTTCAGTATTTTTAATCGTTTTTCTTGAATTGGCAATCTTTACTTATTTTATCATTGAAATTTACATGATATTCAACATGTTCAACTACCATTACCCTTTTAAGTCATGGATTTTGCTAGGAAGACCCTTTCCTGATGTAATAAAAATCTTTTAGAACTTCATAAAACGCAAACTTTAGAGGGATTTTACAAGTATGTGACGGTGGAACAATTTAAACAAATAGAATCTAAATGGTGAGGTACAAAAAATAATAAGAAATCCTAAGTAATTTACAGATGGCGGCATATTTTCCAAAATATTCCAAAATCTGATGAATTTTATTTTCCATGATTATTCTACAGGATATATCATTAACTGTTTATAACTAAAATATGTTCAATTTAAGGCAGCGGATGAGTAAGAATTTTAGACTAGTAACTAACAAAGTAATTCCGTGTAGTAGTTTTAGTATAATAGTTAATTAGATTGTGCTCTACAAATGCCCATCAAGTAAATTGAACAGGGAAGAAAATAAAGTAACGACTGCTTGTTATGGAAAATCTTTGCTGAGTGTAGTTGACGTTGATACTCATCTAGTTTACTTTCTGTACCTCTCTTTGTATGTATAATCACATACTTGTTATTTTCCGTTTTCTTAAGACATTTCAATGTTGTTTTTCTTTAACTTGGAATTTTACTAAATGAGCCAACGAAAATATTGTTAAGGTTTTGCTATTCTTTATCATAAGCAGTGTCCAAGTACGTTAACCCCTTTAATAAAAATGCATCAAGCTTTTACACAAGTGTCAACCTATATACTTATAATTTATAATTTATATTGCAGTGGAACATGAATAATATACACTACTATATTGCCACTATAAACAAAATCCTTGAACTTGAAACACCATCATAAGTACATTACATCAAATAAGCTTATCTATTTATCCATATATCAAAGTCAAATCCATGTAGCTTTTAAAACTTCATTAAGCACCAGCATGCATTTGTAAAAAGTCCTTTAACTTTACTTTATGTTATTCATGAATAACATTTATCAACAAAATTATATCACACTTGGATTACAAGTTCGCCGATATTTAAACAAGATAAATGATTAATTTATATTTATTTACTTTGAACGTACGTATCAAATGTTGATGAGGAGACAGAGGCGGCGCAAGGTACCCGCGGGGCCCTGGGCGAGATTTGAAAGCGGGGCCCTTTATGTATACCATTCTTTTATTTTATTTCAATATAAGTCATATAATTAATTACGCAACCAAAAACAATTCATTTTGCAAAAGTTCCACTCATTACTTTACAATCAATTGTTAAAATAATGCTTTCCGAGCCTTCTTTTCGCTAAATTCTGTAATCAAATTCCCCAGATCCAGTTCTTCAGCAATTTTACTTTCGGTGGACAATATAGCTAACCCATTCAGTCTGTTCTGAGATGTTGTTGATCTTAAATATGTTTTTATCAATTTTATAATTTATGCGCTTCGCATGTCCAGATTGGTATTTCCTTCCCACGTCTCTGTTTCTTGATGTCATTTTTTAGATAATAATTAAAAAACCGACAATTCAGTCAAGCCACTACTAGCATCCACATCATCCAAAATCTAAATGCCTGATATTGTGATTGCATAACATTTTAAGTTTTGCCTCTGGGTTTTATATTCCTTGACAGTACATGAAATTCAAACATTATTTACTGCAACTTCCTTCGTGTTAGTTACTCGAATGGTAGTGGAGATTGAGACAAATGAGACATGCATATAAAGTGTAATGTGCAACTTGTGAAGAGTAAAGATTATGGAATAAATATTAATATATTCAATACGTAATGCATTTAAAAGGTACAAATTATATGCCAGAAAAACTCAAGCGCGGGGCCCCAAGAAGCGCGGGGCCCTGGGCGGTCGCCCGATTCGCCCATAGGGTGCGCCGCCTCTGTGAGGAGAGTAATTTATCAGTTTCGACACGTGGAAGACGCCAACCAAAGACTGATAATGAAATGTCATTATCATTTGACTAGTCTGCACCTAAATGTCGTAAGGAATAATACATTTCTAATTGTATCAAATCAGCGTCTGAGTCATGTTATCTGTAGTTGAGGATATTGATAGTAATATTTACTTAATGGTTAGTTAATAGTTATTTAGTATATACGATGTGCTTTGAACCGGTAATGACATAATAAGACACAGGACACAACCACAATTACGTAAATTAGTAATGAACAAATTAGTAGACATGAAATCCTATGCTTTACAAATTGCCATTAGTAGATTAGAAATTATTGAAAGTGATTAATATCTTCTGGGTAATTACCAGTCCCAAAATAAAACACTTTCTGACCAGTTAGACGGAAAGCTACAACAGAAAACACTTATAAAAATGAAGATTTGCCTTGCTATTTGATCACTAGAGTTATTGTCTTCATACTCGTCACATCTCTATTCAAGTCCAAGACAAAGGTAATTTTCAAAGACAATCAATACCCATTTAACAAACAATTGCTACAATTTACTGTCATTTAGAAATTACGATCTACTTCAATGACCGTAAATCAATTTTTAAATAACTATTTCACAAAACGAAACTTAAAATTATCTGTTTCTATATATTTCTGTGTATTTTGCAGAAAAAAATGAGAACACTAGTAGTGGTTGTAGCTGCTGCACTTTTTGTAGCTGTACAAGGTACTTATTTTTATTTTATTAAAGTAATCTGGATGCGATAAGCTGTAACATATATAAGCGTTGCATTACATTAGGCGAATACCTTGATAAAATTTTAGATTTTTCAAGGAGTTGGTTATTCTGCCTTGCAAATTTTTTAATTATAAATATTGTGTATGTTTGCATATATTTTGAAAATCAGTTCACTAACTTGAGATTAAAGTTTGGATATTCATCACTAGTGTAACTTATTTTATATTACAGCGATACCGAGCAATTTACTAAGCAATGTCGGCAGCCCGGGAGGAAAAGTTGTTGGCAATAGTGTAAACTCAGGTTAGCTTTGCCAAATATTGAAATTTTGCCATAATATTTGTACATGAAATAGAATTAGTTAAGATTTGGAAATTGTTTGATAATGACAGGAGGGCCGTCGGGAACAGCAGCAGTTCTAGCAGCACCTCCACCACCAGCAGCAGTTGTTGCGGTCCAATCAAGCCCAGCGATAGGTATAACACCTTGTATACTATCTTGCAATATTACTGGCAATCTAAAAAATAAAAAGAGAAGGTATAAATTGGCAACATTATTTTTAGCTGCCGTTCCAGTTGTTCCAGCCGTTGCCGCTGCTGACGCCAGTGCAGCCGTTGTCTCTGCTGACTCCAGTTCAGCCGTAGTTGACATACCTCCTAGTGCTTCAGCGGGACCTAAATCAAGCAGTGTATCTGCTGCTAGCAACATCGGTTCCCTTATGATAACCCATTAGTAAACTCATGCGTAGGTATGTTCCTCCATTATTTTATTTAAACGCTTTCATTCAAATTCAAAACCAAATTGGATATTCATAAAATGAAATTACAAATCCGTACTTTTTAATAGGTATACTTATTAATAATTACTTATGTAACGTAATGATTTCTAAGAAATTGTTACCTTTCGGTTCGAATTCTGAATATTAAAACTAATTATCATTTTTATGCATTAAAAACATGAACGTCTATTACCAAATTTTTAGTTAAATATTTTATAAAATATTTTTAATGTAACCAAGAATACAAATCTGGTGATTTTCTTCGATTTTCAGTACTTTATAGTAAAAATGTGAATGATTTGTTTAAAGCATACTAATTCATACATCTTAATACAGTTAAAAATCAACGTCTTTATTTTATTCTTACATCTAGGCACACTGGAAAGGAATTATGACGAGCGTTAAAATGGAGTGATAGAAAATGTTTTATAAGATCCAGTCGAATCATCACAAGTCGTTTGCTTTAAAATCAACAAAGCGTAGAACTAATGAAGGTTATGCTTTTCTAATAAATATCTTTAGAAATTGTCTCGGCATCGTAATATATATTTTAATGATATTTAATTATATATCCAAACAACATAACAAATTATAGCTATATGTATACTACAGAAATTATGTACTAAATAATACAGTTATTAAAAATAAGTGGTAAAGTGAGTAGTGAAAATAAATAAAGTATTGTGCAAGTACTGTTGATGTCATTGATGTAATAATTATAAGAAAACAACCGATCAGTCAACACACGACATTTTATTTCAGGATTCACACCTCTGCTTTTCAAATCATTCTGTATACATTAATAATTGCAATTTTTTCACCAAGTACAGTAGGAAATGGAGACAAGTTCAATAAATTAATACTTTTTCCATAAATCGAGTAATTGTTGATACTCAGCTTCCGGAAAATATTGGCAAATTTTTTCGTCTAATAAATTCCTTTCATTTTCGCCATACTTTGATTTGGCATACCCTGCATAGCCCTTTTGAAAAAACTTGATTTCTTTAATGGCCCTATCTTCTCTTTCGGCGAATGAGATTTGTCGCATGTATTCAAAGCTGCAGTGTTGAACAATCTTTGACAAAACCATGCCGTCATTTTCCAATAGTCTGTCATGAAAATGCTCTCCCAGAAACTTTGCAATACGAACGATGCTCGTCTTTAAGTCTTCTTTCATCTCTTCGTAGTTGATAAAGAGGAAATTCGGGTCTTGACGTTTTTTGTAGTTTTCAGCAATGTGTGTAAAATAATAACCGTAAGGCAGCTCTCCTTCTGCAAATGCTACAACGAAGTTTTCAAAACTGGAGTCAATGTGCAACCCAAAATGTTCTGGTCGTTGAATCGCGTAGTTGTAGTAAGACATGCAAGTATCCCAGGGATTTCTGGCTACATAAATATACTTTGCTTCTGTCGACTTCGGCAAAAATTGGCATTGAAGATGCGTTTTTATTACCCTATTCCAAAATTTATTTTAAAAATGCAATTATTATAGGTACAAGGTAAAAATCGGTGGAAAAAATAAAACCAGGTTTTAGAATACGTATAATGGGTTAAAAATTTTGTTTTGGTTACCTAGGAAAGGTCGTTTTTGAAAGTCTATCAGTTCCCTCAACTTCAATTTCTGTAGCAAATTGCTTATTCATTTCTTGCCAAGCAGGAGGATTAGCTCCATCGTTGAGAATGCTCCACACAATATAAATCATCCACGTAGTTCCTGATTTTGGATAAGTGTTAATAAATATATCTTCCTTGTCTGGTATGTAATTTACCGCTTCGCGAAAACGGTCAATGGTAACCGTAAAATTGGGTACTTTAAATCCATCGAAATTTCGAACTTTAATTTTTGAATGAGCCTGTGAACTTTCAGCCATTATACCAAAATCACAACTTGAAAAGTTGGCAGCATAAGTTTTAATATTGTTTGTTGTTTACACAAGTGTTTGTTTGCTAATGTGCAGTTGCATGAAGATGTCAACAATTTTAAAGTTTAATGCTGTAACGTGACTAAATAATGTTTATCAATTAGATAATAACTTTACAACGCTTAATGTAATCATTAATCGTGCCAATACTTACCTGAAAAGCTTATAATATTTTTCCACATTTGGCGTCAAACTGGACCTGATAACCAAACCCAATTATTGTATTGTGTTACCACGTAGTGACAGAACAACGCCTACATGCTAGTAGTCAATGATCATTTAAATTAGCATGTCATACTAATGATATATTGTGTATTGTTCTTACATAATAGATATACCTTTTAGTTTGTCTCTTCAATACCATCCGTCTCACTATATACCAGCTACCTTTTAATTCACTATGCAATTAAAATAAATAGTATAGTATATAATTGAAACTGAGATGTTTAGCAGATAGTCTGTTTCCAAACGTAGACTCATTATGCATTCTCCCTGTTCCCCATCACAATAGTGACATACAATTACGCCTTGTGTTCCATTATTTCATACACTATATATCGAGTTAGTGTCGATTGGGTACCCTCTGTGAGTGCAGTGTGCATAAGTTAATGCCTTGGTTGGTTTGCAGGGAAATCTTAGAAATTTATTTTCTGATATTTCATTTAAGGTCTAATGAACAGATAAAATACAAAGAGGGTGGACCTAATATGAATTGAAGGAATGAATGTCCAACTATAATTAATTCCTCTTTACTGCGTAATATTTTGTCATTTTAGAAGAATATAAAAATAGTAAAACTGTTTAAACGTACATAACACAAAAAGTGGATTTAGGCTGAATTGAAGAATTTTTTCTTGGACCTGAAGATTCATATTGCGCTTTTCATATCTTAAGGAATGGTATTTATAAATACGTCTGTACATAAAATGTAAAATTAATGCTTAGGTATATAAATAATATTTTGTTCAAAGTCCCATTATCACATTATCAGTTGAAATGATGTAGTACAAAAGTGTAGGACAAAGATGAATTAGAGAAACAAAAATCCAATAAAATTTAATGCTTCTTTTCTGCAAATTACTTTAATTTTTAGAAGAGAAAGAATATGGAAATAATAATACATAATGTTTAAATTTAAAATGAGGCAAATATTTTCTTTTGAAGACCACAAATCATTCAGTACTGTGCTTAATTAGGGTCTGTTGTCTGTTATCATAGCATTTAAGCTCATGGCTGTATTGTTTCCAGTGTTGTACTGTTGACCACTTTTTTGCATTTTGACCGGGCCACTGGTCAAAATGGTCAAAATGGTCAAAATGGCTAAAATGGTCAAAATATCAGTATACAGTTACTTAGGCTAGCAAATGAAATTTAAAATATTTAGAGAATGAAATATGGCCTAAAACCAATGAAACACTATTCTACTAACATCAGACTACAGAATGACACTCTCTAATCATTTTTAACTGCAGTCTTTAGAAAGTTGTATTTGTTGTTTACTGTTGCAGTAAAAGCTACCTTGGGGTCTCAATTAACCCCAAACAGGCATTTTGTCCATTTTGACCATTTTGACCACTTTTTAATTTTTTTTGACCGGGCCATTTTGACCATTATGACCATTATGACCACAAGTGGTTTTAACCACTGCACAACACTGATTGTTTCTTTGTGAGAAAAGAAGATATTAATATTAAATATTTTATTCGTTTCAATATTCATTTGCTAAAGACTTTACGTTAAAATAAAATATCTAACGACCTTGATATGAAATGTGAAATGGAAATTATTCGGAAGAAGAGTTATACTATTTTATCCCATACTATTTGGAAGTATGATTTTTTTCCAACCATCTGCGACGTTATTTTTGACATCGTTAATTGAGCCTAAACATTTAAACCCTCTTCAACACTCAATTCTGGCAGCATTTCACTTTTTCTTTGTAATTTGTGGTTTCTCCCTGGCAATGGTTCAGATGACTATGCTACTACTGCTGAGTTCGTCTTTGGCGGCTCAGGTTTGGCAATGGCAGTTATAAAACAAGCGATAATCTTCGAAATGCAAAAACTCTACCTCGAATCTACACATATTGCAAAATAATTAACAGCCACTTCAACGATTCGAGTAACGCTGAGATTTTTGTTTTCAACTTCATTTTTAAGAGACAAATATACTTTGCCAACTTTATGCTTATACTTTACCATAAAGAAATGATGATTGTAAGGTCAATATGTCTTGCAACTTGGGCTGCTCTGGTTAGCATACTATGGATCAAAGCATTAATATGTACATCGATTCTCTTCGAAGTCAGCAACTCTTGCATCGATTCATGGAAACGGAGATCCATGCCAACATATTTCCAATTCGACAAAAAGATATTTTCAAAATTTGTAGCATCATGCACGCCTTGTAAAATTCTAATCGGTAAATTCTCCATCGTAAGAAGCAACAAGGTGATGAAATTTATCTACTCTATCACGCTGGGAACGATGGAAGCTATCTTGACATTTGGTTCAAGTTAAATATTAATTAGCTTGAAACAAATATATTTTTTCTAATGTGCTACTTTCATTGTCTGCTTGTGAAAATAACAATCATCACTATATTTCTAAAAATTAAATTAAATGATACACCATCTGTAGAGAGTCAGGCCACAGTTGTAAATTGTACTAAGGCAGTCAATATTTAATAGTATAACTTTTTATTGTGACTCGATTCCTACACAGCCAGACAATACCTATACAATACAACACGTATATTATTGAATTTACCATTCCTTATTTTTCACTACAACTTAAATCCACTGTCTAGTTTCTTTATACAGCTTTTGAATTATTCACGAATTGCTTAACTTACCATTCCTTGTTTTCACTATAATATACCTTTAAATCCACTATCGGGTTTCTATCTACAGCTTTTGAATTATTCACGAAACACCAACATACTTTACTTTAATAACAATATTGTTCCAAGAAGTCCTTTTGCCTAATCTACAATAATATACTAGATAGATTTAATTATCCTTTCCTACATAATCAAATATCTCTGGATTATACTCTCGGTCTTCGACTTTCAGTGTAATTTACAATTTAATTACGTATTCATTTACATGGACTATGCCCACCAGCACAATGTATTACTTATTAAAAATAGAATTAGGTATATTTAGTTTAAATGACGTAAACACTATATTCCTGAATTAAATTCCTTATTGGTTAAAAATGATTAAAGATAATATAAAAGTTAAAAGGTGATAAAAAATGGTGTAAGAATTGAAGTATTGCTTGGGTAAAGGTATAAGTTTAGCTGATGGTTCAGTTGGAAACAAGATCATTTTTATCCTTCTGTTTTGTTAAGAATATATTGTAACTAGTGCACGCTTCGTAGTAGTTTAAGTATAAATTATAACCCTATAATATAAGTATTTATATAACACTATATATTCATTAGATTAGACTATAAAGTCTAAATAGTATAATGAATGTGAATAGTCTAATGAACAGATGAAATACAAAGAGAATGGAACTAAGAGGGATTGAAGGAATAGAGGCCCAATTAATTTTATTTACCTCTTTACTGTTCAATATTTTCGTCATTTTAGAAGGATATCAAAATTATAATAAAGAAGTATACGTGCACAAAACGAAAAGTGGAATTATGCTATTTCGTACACAAAACAAAAAAGGGGATTTCCTAAAAATGGGCGATATTGTAAGAGTTCATTATCTCTCTTGTAAAACTGGCACTCATATTCCCGATTTTAATATTCGAATACCAACGTGAAGATGCATATTGCGCTTGTGATATTTTAAGTAACGATGTATAAATATTTGATACTTTTCGTACATAAAAATTTGCAGCATTTATTATCTGTTGGCTTGTAAGGACTATATTGCCTGAATTTTCATACTCAATATTTTGGTTCAGGGTGAAAAGGGTAGAATAAAGAGGAATCTGGGGAATAAAAGTCCAATGAAGTATAACAACTGTTTTTACTGTATGCAAATCGTTTTTGCCATTTTAAAAGAGGAAGAATATGGAAATAATAAATATGTTTAAATTGTAGGAGCTGAATGTTTCCTTTTGTGTACCGCAAAGTATTTAGTAGTATATGCCTGAAATTAGTTATAATATGACCTTTCAACTCACGACAGTATTGTCTCCTTGTGTGCAAAAAGGGTATATTATAGGTTTCTATATTCATGTTGTTAAGGATTTGAAATTAGGAAAAAAATATCTAACGCCCTAGATATGAAATTGAAGTTAGAAATAATTTGGAAGAATGTCCTATTTCTGATATTAGGGACTTCGGATCCTTTGGGCTCAAAGATACCTTCAAGTTACATATTTTCCAATAAAATCAATTCCACTAAATTTTTGTAGTTTTAGTAGCCTTGTATGACCTTAAAGCAAAGACAGCAACCCACCTACAAGCTAAAAACAATGATCAAAATAGTTTCTTTTAATTAAATAAACTTGACCGAGAAAAGCTTTGCTATTTATTTGCCTCGCTTCCTAAATAGAAAATAGAGAAGATTGTAAAGAAGAGATTTAATGCATTAATAAACCGTTGCAAAACGGGGTATAACAGCAGAGGAGTTTCGCGTTCCAAAGTATCACCAATTGAAATTTATTTGAGTAGTTTAGGTATAACCGTTCCAAAGTTATCGCCAATTGAAATTTTCAACCCTTTCCCCCAATCAGGGGATGTGACCGATCCTGCTCATATGCGAACTCAGACCTACATTTTACCTTAATGATGTATCCTGAAAATTTGAATTGTCTAACTTAAACCGTTCGAAAGTTATTGCGGATATTATTATTATTATATTATACACGGTCAAAACCCTCCCTCGGAGGTTGTTACAATTGCCGGGATTCCCCAACATCTGACATAAGGATAAGGACGGACGGACGGACAGTCAGACAAACAGAAAGTGCAAACGCATACATCGGAGTAAACTCCTCTGAATAAATAACCTTATTTTTCATTTTAGAGATCTATAGAACAACGCCCAACTTTTGCTCTAGCTTGATTATCACTTTTTCTTCATTTAAATTATAGCCGCTCCTTTCCTAAAAATAAAATAATCTCTATGTACCTATAAAACTAAATGATATTCTCCTAAGTACAGTCCAATGCAAACCAGCAATTACAATTATTTTGGGACACCACTCATAGCTAATATAATGGAAAAGATTTCCTGCCACTCCTAAGCCTAATAACTTTATTTCTATATATTCTATATATATAGTGTTTTATAAATCACAAAGCAATTTAAATAGAAAGCATTGATATTTACTTGTTTTGATTCCTATATAGACATTGAGAACATTATAAGGGCAAAAAACATTAATGCATAGCTAAGTAATAAAAGTTACTCAAAATAATTGCAGAGTAGTTTTCATCCTTTTAAAGTAAGTCAGAAACTCGTAGAAACCAAAATCTACGACTACCATTTGCTTTAGTCGCGGAACTCAGAGCACATACTCAAAATATAATTTGTAGTATTTATGTCTCTACTTTAGCCCAGAAAGATAAAATATGCTGAAATGTTAGCATCATTTACGGTTATTCCATTTTCATGATATGTAAAATGGGATACCTTTTGGGGAAGTATTCCTTTTGAATGGAGTTAATCAGTAAATGTTTGAAGCTTTAATTCCATACGTTTGAAATTGTATTCTTGTATTATTGCAAATAACGAGCTGTTACCGTTTTTAAAAGATCTTTGTCAAACTACAAATACAATAAAACTACAAACAAGGACAGCTTACATTTTTTCAATTGGGAGCATTGCTTAAAATTACAAAGATATGAGAATACCTACTTAGAATCATTACCTATATTTAGGATTAATAAACAAAACCAAACAGGTTCAAATGTGGTATTTGTACTTCAACAATTTTGTAATTTTTTATTTATTACCTATCAGCGATAATGAAAATATCAGGGTAGTGTGGACTGCTTTCTCTCCATCTTCTTCATCATCCGAGTTCTCAATCACTTCACACTTTTCATTTTTGCATAACAGGTCAATTCCATGATTCAGTCCATGAAGGCTGGTGACAGAAATTATTTGATTAGGGAAAATAAAAAACCCGAGGTGTTCAAAAAACATTTTAGTTTTTTATGTCCGCTTTAGGGAAGTGAACAAACATATTTAGTCAAAAAAATTAAATTTTCTGCACTTCAGGGGCTATGCAGAAAAACACCTCCAAATCGGAATATGAAATAGCACCGAAACTACTGAACCGATTTGGATGAAACTTGGACCACATGTCGACCATTAGCATATCTCCAGCTGTTTTTTGAATTTGTGAAAAATTCGCATTTCTTCCCTTTCAAAATTACGAAATAAATTTTGAAATAGGCGGTTTTTCATACAAAGAGTTTTTTGATCAGAATTCTAATGGATTAAAATTAAAGCCCATTATTAATTGTGGTTAATGGGTAGAACTTGTTTTTTGAAATTGTTGACCTCTGCGAGATGTTAAAGGTCACAAATTATTTTTCGTCGGAAAACAACCATGTATGGTGTCGTTCGCAAGCTAAATATATGGTAAAGGCCAAATAATTACATATTTTAGCTACCGAGTGCTTCATAACCAGGTCAAAGGTCATGTTTGTCAAAATTGGAGTATCTGATGCACAAGCTATGTCACTAAGTAGTGCATCTGGTATTTGGGTACATACTTGCCATAACTCATTTTTAACATAGGCTTGTGCCTGCTCCAGTGCCTACCTAATACATGGCAAAATATATTTAGCTTTCCTGCCAATTTACACATTTGTCTATATGTATTTGCTTACTCAATCTAGTACAATTGATCCATATCATCGTAATGTTATGTGGGGTGTCAAAATAGAAAGTTGAGGATAGGAAAATTTATTACATCAAAGTGACGAAGATGAGATCAATTGTAAAATGTCATAAAAATATAGTTCTAAATATTTATCTGCATTGCCACTTGTTCCGCCAAAAAGTATGCCACCAACTCATGTTAAATTCTTTGTTTTTCAAAAATCACTTGTTGGGGTTCAAAATATTGCCAGTTTAGGATTAATAACATTCGTTAATTTCTGAATCTTTTAAACAAACATCGGACTCGTTTTGTAATTCCAACTTAATAAACAATTAAATTCTAAAGTTGTAGACGCAAAAGTTCCAGTAAATATTTAAGTACACTATTTCATGAACAAATCTCAGCGGTCAAATTTGAATGGCATAAGTGGTTTAGAATTCCAGTGTGACATTTCGATTGGTTAAAAATTATCATGGCTGTAAACGTTTAAACGAGTTTTAATGCAAAACAGTATACTGTAATAAGAAGAATAAAAAATATGGGGAAATCAAAAAGTTATTGTGCTAATCCGTTGCATAAATCTGGACATAAATCCATGCCTACTGCCAAAACCCTTTCGGCCGATTTTGTCACTCGATGTACCGACTTAATTCCAAATGCCAAAATAAACAATCAAACATTTGTGTGTAATTTGTGCACAGTTGAAATTTTCAAAGTTCTTCAGAATTTTTAAGCATAAGGTACAAAATGACCTGGGTGATCCCGACACACTGTGCACGACTAATGCAAATAACGTTACTAATCAAAGGTATAATATTTATTTTTCTTCCCAAGCGGTATTGATTGATGCTAATTTGTAAAAACTAACGTTAAGGAAGAACCACAAAATGAAATTTCTTATTATAATTTTTTTCAGTAACTTCTCAGCAATGACACTTTCAAGAGAAATAAATACACTGAACCAAAAATCGGTTGCAACAATGCAGACGACCGCATCCTTAGGAGAATGTAGCTCAACTGAAATGAACGATCGTACAATTACATCTTCACTATCACCAGCCTCAGATTTTAGTGAAATAAGAATTGCTGAACTAAACGTGTCTATTCGTCCAATATCCACACCGATTTCCAAAAGGGACACTTATTCCAGATCGACACTGCAAAAAAAGTATAACAGCTACAAAAATCGTGGTAAAATACTCTTTAACATGGCATCAAAAGCAGGATCTATCCGAACTCCAAAATCTGAAAGAGATTGTCCAGATTGTTTATCATTAAAAGATGATTTGAAGCAAAAATTTCAAAAGATGGGTACCAGGAAAGATAAAATGCGGATTGATGTAGGCAGTTTTGATGAACTAATTTGAGTTAATGATGGATGAGTTAATCCACACTTGACAATGCGGCAAGGAAGACTAAGAGGCGGGGGCGAAAAATAAAAATTAGAATTCTCATATACATACATTTATACAAAATGTAGAGGATGCTTAATCGTTGTATTTGTTCTGGAAAGGAATGAATTCAGTAAGATCAACGTATCTTACTGAATCTTTTCAATAGTGAATGTAAACAAAGTAAATAGATTAGATAAGAGGCAGTATTTTTAATGTTATAACATCTTATGTCTATATAATATAAGCTACTAAGAAGTAAGAAGTAGTAAGTACTATATAACTCTATATAACTCTATCTACAATAAATATAACACGGATTAATCTCCGCGACTTTCGCAAACACTAACACATTTAAAATAATTTGTTGTAAAAAGATGTAAAGGCCATATCGTCTCAATAAAGCCATTACATTTATAAATGCATAAACACAATTAGTAGATCGGAAACAATCTATTTGACTTTACATTTCTTCATCCAAAGAAGTGATGACAACTGGTTTACTGCTTAAAGAGCTAAAATGTCACGTCGAGGAGTAAAAATCGCTTACCATTGCTACTCAATGGTTGCGCAATCGATTAGTCATAAGTAGATGTACCTATTTTATTTTCACACTGATACAAATTTGCGCTAGCAGAATCGAAGTATGTATTATTCTCACTGTTGAATGTATACATCACGTTCAGGAGTAAGAAATGGAGAAATGCCGTAGACTCAAAGCCTATTTCTAATGATAAATATATTTAGAAGTATGGTATTAAAACTAAACATTGATGAAGGGGAATGTAGTAGCCATATTATTACTATATGCATGACTAATAATTATGATATTTCTTATCATGCCTTTCGCATGTTTGGCCGGTGTTTATGCGTTGGCTTTAACAATGACCCTCCTTCATAAGTGCTGTGTATAGCGAGCATACTATTACCGCCAGTGGCAGTTCTGCTGACCCACTTCCTTGTATGCCCGACTTACATCAACTAAATTAATGGATCGATGGATTTTGACTTAGATAAAATAATCCCTACGAGCTGTCCATATGGGTAGCCCGCGTCTCTACTACTTCTGCAATTGTTCAAAATTCCACATTTTGCCTCTTTCTTGACCTAACCTAATAAAAAATAAACTGTTTCAGTGTTAAAGCCTAACAAGCAAGTAATATGCTTATTTTATAGTAGCGGGAAGTAAATGGCAAAGATAAGTTAAGATTTCAGGTTACCAATTCTCTCCCAAAAACATTCCTGATCTTTGTCTGTGCAATATAAGGTTTTTACATTCAAAATTGTAATATAGGGAATTACTGTAAAACAGCCAGTTCTGCGTTTTTAGAGACCAATTTTGTCATTGTACGACCAGTATTCACGAAGCCGAACCTTTCTCCCAAACAAATTATATCATTTCATTTTGGTGGATTGTCCTAGAGTAATTTTCAATGCCTTCACGTATTTTTAAATTGTAGCCATAGATGCATCGCAACGGGGGAGGGGGCAACAGGGGCAATTGAGGCAACGATATCCCGCTGCCTAAATCTAGCCAACAGCTGATTATAAAAATTTACAAATGAGATAATTCTATGATTGCATGAGAAAGACACTTCTAAAAACATGTTCTTACGTAAAAAATACAATAAAATAGTTATATCTGTGCTAAGATAATAATGCAAAATATTGCATTATCACCTCTTCGATGTTAAAACCTAAATCATAATAATGATTTCATTCAAAACTTAACCTGTTCGCTGCCACAAAAGGAGGGTAAATACTTTTCATTGTCTGCTCAATGCAACAATAAATTATGAAATGCATTAACCCAAATCGTAGTTCATTTTTATGCAATATGCTAACCTACCTATTTGTAATAATAAGACACCTGTATCACTACTGATTTTGGTTTAAGAGCCCAATATCTTTAAATTTCGAAATCTCTGAGGACTACCAAAATATAAGCTAGAAAATTAATTTTTTTATGTTTTGTACAATGGGGTGGTTGACATAGTTGACAATATATTCAAGATTCCAAAAATGTGCCACACAAGAAAATCGGGTAAATTCCGAGAGTTGTAAATGTATTTTGATAGTCAACAGAGATTTCCAAATTTTAAGGTACTGGGCTCTTAATGTAAAATATATGACGGGCTCAGGAGGATAAGGGTCTTAGAAATTTGCAGAAAAAAATACCATAGTAAACACAATTTTGACAGTACCTGAAGCCCGCCCTATATGTTAAAATCATTACAACACTAAACAATTGTGTTTACATTGGTACCGCTGTAGTGAGACAATGACATAAATTTAGTAAGTTTAAGGGTACTTAATGAAATGTTAAAATATTATGTTTGTAATTTTGGGTCCTTAATCATAAATCTCCACAGCTAATGATTTTGCAACTTATTTGTAGCTAGCTGATTTTTTCGACCCTTTTAATCTAAAGTATACAATATACCACATAGCAGTGGTAATTGGCTTTTATTGCTATTCCACTTAAAACTTAAGGTTTCCATATACATTTATTGATGTGGGAAGTGAGAAAAAATGCTGGCTTCTCGTGGGAAGTGAGAAAAAATGCTGGCTTCTCGTGGGAAGTGAGAAAAAGTGCTGGCTTCTCTTTCCATTTTACCCTGCGCAATATGCATTTGTATAATGTGGACAATATAATAAAGTTAACATGAATATCAATGATAAATACATAAAGCGATTAAATAAATGATTACAATAATTATTCAAACACCCGAATTTACAATTTTTACATTTTTACAATTTTTATTTATTTTTATGCAACAATTATGCCACTACAAATCATTGACAACATTTACATTTTTACAATTTTTATTCATTATTATCCAACAATTATGCCACTACAAATCATTGACAACATTTACATTTTTACAATTTTTATTCATTATTATCCAACAATTATGCCACTACAAATCATTGTTAAAATTATCAATTATACCACTATAAATCAGCTATTATATAACTAGCTACAAATAAAACTTTAACAAATCGGCTACTTTATTTGCCTTTAAATCATTCTTAAACAATTATTCTTAAGCATTAATATTTAGCTGCAACCACTGGTGCAGTAATTTAAAATTTAATTTCTTTCTTTCACCAATGACCCGCTGATTGTTAGATATTATGTATGTAGTTAGCTACCATTCGCTGAAAGAAATTTTCCAATATACAACGAGAAATTAAACCATTTCGATTTTCAAGAAAAGTAAATGTGTCTACCAATAACTTTAAATGCCTTTGTGGGATGTACAAATCATATCGGTAAAATATTGCTATTTTATATACATTTATAACATTGGAATTATTTAAATCCGTCGATGGAACGATAAGGTAGACAGAAACCAACTTAGGAATAGTAACTGGAAATAAGTTAGTAAGTTACTAAGTTCCACTGAAAATTTTGCCTCCCCCTAAAATATGCTGCCCAGTGCGGGTGCACGGGTTGCACGGCCCTTGGGACGGCTCTGAATATACGGAATAAATGAATTAATGAATTAATTTATAACTGTATTAATGAAATAAATAAATGAATTAATGAAATACAAGGTTAGTGGAACTAAGAGGGATTGGGAGGGATTGAGAGAATGAAGGTGTAATTAAATGTAATGCCTCGTTACTCCACATTATTTTCGTCATTTTAGAAGAATATCAAATTAATAAAACTGTATAAACATACATAAACGAAAAGTGGATTTAGGCTATTTAATTCGCACACAAAACAAATAGTGCATTGAGGCTAAATCGTTCCTAAAGGGACGATAATGTAGGGTTTGAAAAACTGGCACTTAGGTTTATTATTACCAAATTCAATTCCAACGTAAAGATGCATAATATTGCGCTTTTGATATTATAAGTAACAACATGTTAAAATATTTGGTTGGTATTTTCTGTACATATAAATTTGCAACATTTATTATCAGTTGGTTTGTAAGTAAATTTTGACTATAAAAATTCAGACAAACAGCCGTTACAAATTGTAACGGCTGTTTGTCTGAATTTTTATAGTCAAAATTTTGGTTCAGGGTTTCATGATCATATGAAATGGAAAGTGTAGAACAAAGAAATTGTAGGAATAAAGATCCAATAAAGTTTAATGTTTCTTTACTGCAATTTATTGTTGCAATTTTAAAGTAGGAAGATTACAGAAATAATTAAAATGAGGAAGCCAAATATTTACTTACAAGCAGACGTCGGAATTTTATCTATTTAAAAACCCAAAAAATTTACATAAAAATTTACTAAAAAAGGGCAAAAAGTTTATGGAAAAATTTTCTTAAGAATAAGCTTAAAATCGCAAAAGCAGCTGTAAATAATCGACTCAAAATTTTTGTTATGTGAATTGAAATGTTACCTTCATTTCTAAATGTATTTTAAATTGAAACTGGGCCCGAGCTTCCCACTAAATTTCTAGAAAAAAGGATTTTTTGTCAAAAATCGAAAATACACAATTATACCAATATATTTTGGTGTGCCCCCAATGGTGGGACTTTTAAAAAATACTAATAATGTAATAATAACACTAATAATAATAACCCTGCGATACAAATTCATATTTTCAGTCACAACCAGCTATACAGAGTAATACATTTATTAAAAAGTACCACCATACAAAATTCAAATCTGTCCCATGCGTATACGTGTTAATATGAAACCATTTTCTAATATATTTTGACGTAATTCTTTTATCAATTTTTAGGTCCCTTTACCTGTAGGCATTACAAAAAATTACAAATTTTCATTAATTTGTAAAAAAATCATGAAAATGGTAAAAACAATTTCTTGAGATTTTTTTATTCCGAAAAATGTTAGTACATTTTTTTATTTGAAAAAATATTTACTAACACATTAATTTTTTTAAAACCAAAAAATGTAAAAAAAATTACAAACACATTTATATTTTTGAAATCCTTAGGGCAAGAAACGTCGAGATACAAAATCTCTCGACTCTCAGTTCACTCTGAAAAAGGTTTATATAAATAAAATTCCGACGTCTGCTTATAAGTGTTGGGAAGTATTTAGCAGTATATGTTTAAGATCTGTTATATGGTGGCCTTTCCGCTCACGACTATTGTTTCCTATTTCCTTTAAAGGTTGGAAGGTACATTATTCGTTTTTATATTAATTTTGTTAAAGATTTGATATTATAAAAAAATATCTAACGCTCTCGATATGAAATTAGAGTGAAAGATGTTAATTAGAAGAATGTCATATTAGGGACTGCAGTTTCTTTGTGGTCAACAAACCGTCGGGTTACACCAGTGTTGGGAAATTGACCACTTTTTTCCATTTTGACCGGGCCGGGTGGTCAACACGGTCAAAACAGCTAAAAATATCAGTATACAGTTACTTAGGCTAGCAAAGCATATTTAAAATACTTAGAGAATGAAATATTAACTAAAACCAATGAAACCCTAATCTACCAACATCTAACTACAAAATGGCACACTCTAATCATTTTTAATTGCAATCTTTAGATAGTTATATTTGTTGTTTACTATTGTAGTCAAAGTTACCTTGGGGCTCAATGTACCCTAAAAGGACGTTTTGACCGGGCCGTTTTGACCAAAATTGGTCAAAACGGTTTTAACCACGACCCAACCCTGGGTTACACGTTTTCTAGTGAAATCAATTCCACTAAAAGTTTGTAGTCTTAGTAGTATCCTACGACCTTTAAAAATCAAAGACAGATAACCATCTGCAGCTAAAGCAATGACCAAAAGTTTGTCAGTCCTAAGCACAGGAAATAAACTTTACCAAGAAATGTTCGTCTACTCCATTACGCTGGGAACGATGGAAGCCGTCTTAACATTTCGTTCACGCTAAACAATATTTAGGTGGAACCAAATTTACATTTCATCTTTTACTTGTGAAAACAATTATTATCATTATTTATAAAAATAAATTATCCACCATCTTAAGTAAGTCAGGCCACAGTTGTATGTAATAAGATATATGTCATTTATTCTTTTAAATCAATTTTTACGCAACCTGACAGTGTTAAATTCATTTTCTAGTTTCTATCTACAGAATTTCAATTACTCATGAATTACTTAAATAACTAAATAGAGAATTTACCTATTAGAAGTTCTAGAAGCAAATTACAAAATTTAAAGGACATGGAAATAAACCACATTTACATCAACAAAATTACTAGATACTCATAAATAACATAATATATGTTTTATAATAATAAATGTATTTAATTTAATAGTGGACTGTTATCACAAGTTGAATCAGTAGTACTGAAGTCACTAGAACTCAGCCTTGCTAAGAGCTTATAAATAAATTGCGCAAAGAGTTGTTTTCTACTTCCACATTGCAAACATTTACCTAATACTCTTAAAAACTTACGTAACACCACTCTTACAAGTTTTATGTAAAGCTCTTCCATCCGTGTCATTTATAAACAAGGCATTATTCCTGTATGATGTAGGAATTGTAGACCAGCAGTTCAACTTGGTAGAAGAAGGGAAAAGGAGTGCTTTCTAATGGAATGCAGCCAACTCACAATGAGTTCAAAATGTTAACAGGAGTTGGCTAAAAATTTAATTGTTGACAGTGGGTTAAAAATTAAATTGTCCAGGTTTATTCAAAATTAAAATTTTAAAAGAGGGTTGCAAATTAAAATTTTAAAAGAGGGTTGCAAATTAAAATGTTAAAAGAGGGTTAAAAATTAAAATATTAAAAGGAGATATAAGTTGTATATTATACAAATATAGAGTGAATATATTCAAATACCTATATGACGATACCAGCGAGCAAGTAGCCTATATCAAGGTATCGTCCACAAATGTTGATCTTAGTACAACTCTTTCAATAAAGAAAATTACGGATGAAATAGTGATCCCAATTATCCACCAAATTAGTGGAGCTTTGATGTGTTTAAATGCCATTACACGAGGACTATTTCCAACCATGGAAGATGAATCGATGTCTAGGACTTTGTCTTTCTTTTTCTTATCAGAGATAAGCAAGTGAATAGCACGTCTTCTGCTAAATTGCAAATATACTTCAGTTATTCTCGAAATAAGACCACTAGACTGGAATTGTTCAAAGACTCTCATCACTTCTGGGTAGGGATCCTTTGATAATAAAAACATTTGATCACGTTTTAAATATTCAGAAGACAATACGTAAGTGTCTCTTGAAATAAACTTTTCTATTAACAGTCCAACCATTTCAACCATTGACTTTGTCCCAATGTATACGTCATCATTAAAAATAATTCTCTTATAGATATCCAGCCAAATTTCTTCATTATTTCCCTTATTTATAGGTTTACCATTTCCAAATACCCAAGCCGAAGGACTTTTAAGTTTTATTCTTAAATCATTCAGAGTAGGATTAGATCTATGTGAAGTCTCTTCGAATAATGCTTCTTCACTCATAGAGGCAAACTTACTTGCATTTGGATTTGGTAACTTAGGAATTGTAAATACAGATTTATTCTGTTCTACCAAATGCTTAAAAGTTTGCAAATTCTGTGTTGGTAATTGTGCCATAAGAAAACTAGTGAGTGTTCCACGATAACATTCAGAGATCAGCAAACAGTAAAACAACCACGTTGTAAATACGATTCGAAATGAAATTTTATTTGATGGTAAGTTATCTTCTTTTGCCTGATCCAGCAGAGGACGTATTGTAGCTCCAAAATAAGTACTTAGATGAGAATCTTTATATCCAATGGTAAAAATAGAAAATGTCCATAATAATAAAACTAAAATTGTCACAGACGGTATAATTGTCAAAGATGTCCATTTCCCCAAAGGTGCAAACACAATTCCCAATCCTTGCTGATTATCCATGTATTTTCCGCTATTAGAAATAAATCCTAAATCCCATGTAATTCCAGATGTCCAAAAATGATAGTCTTCTGACATTGTTCTCGCATATTCTAAATAAGTCGTTAGAAATACGTAAAAATGAATAGTTCTCCCGTATCCCATTCCAGAACCAAATTTATACAAGTTCATTGACATGTTGAAAGAATCTACGATTTGTCTAAACAAATAATGCATCGGAGAAGGAAATGGAGCTGATAAATTAGAACTCAATTTGTGATATGCTACTGGAAATGATTCTAACTTTAGTAATTCTTTCTCCGTTGTTGGGAACTCGGCGAGCAATCCAGTAAATAATGCTTTCCGGTAATTTAAAGAGTGAGGAATGTTTTTGTCTTCATTTGATATTAGCCAAAACGATTTTCCAAAATCCGCACAAAAATAACACATTTGATACACATTGTCATGTGTTACTAAATACGACAAAGTTTTGCGTGTCTGTAGCTTTAGTGGAAGGAAGTTTGTATTTAAAGTAATATTGCTAGACAAAATAATAAAAATAAACGCTATTCCAGGAATAACTAACGTTTTATCGATGATTTTCATTTGGTTATCGTTGAAGTTAGCAACATGGTAATTTAAATTGTTTCCAAAATGTTTATTTATTGGCAAAGGTTTGGAAAACTTTTTCACTTTCTGTATTGTAACTGGAATGTTGTGATTAATTTGAAGAGTTTGGGAAATCTGTGATGTAAATTCCCAAACTGGAACGGAATTGCTAAATAGAACAGAAAAATCGACAGTGCTATTATTGTTAACTTCGGGAGCTATATTAATGTTACTAATGTGTTTTATATTTTGTTCAAGTAAAATTTCTAAATTGGAAATGGCATGAGCTTTCCCTGTATTGGAAATATACAAATTTTGTAACAATATAGAAAGAAATAATGGATGGTATATTGAAAAATACATCTTGTAAGCCAAGACCCAAAGCCAACTCAACGCTCAGTGCCCTAGTGAGAATTAAAATGCATTCGGATATGCACCAAAGCGTAATACCTTCATCTATTATTGTGAATATATGCCAAAATGGACAATAGCTGTCTAGAATTCTTTCTAGAAGACAATGGCATTTATAACAAAGGAATTCTCTTATATAAGATGCAATAATGCACAAATACTTTTACACTAATTGACAAAGTAACCGTCTAAAAGATTAAGTAATAATATTATACTTTTGGAAACTTAGTAGGTAATTAATGGATGGATATGTAAACAAGACAATGACAACTTTTTCAGCAAATGGCATTAAGTATAGTTAACAATAAAATGATACAATTCTAAGAAGTGTACCTGCAATACTTTTTATAAATATAATTCGCTGTAATTATTTCATTTGTTGCAAAATAAAGTTTCAAAATGTCCATAAACGTATCATTTTTAAAGCGAAACTTTTCATGACTATTGAAATTTTTTTCTATATATAAACATTTTGCAAAATTGATACCTTACCTTAGTATACAAGCAATAAATAGGTAAAAATCTCGAGGTTATGTCTGATGCAATCGAATACATAAGCAAGTTGTGTATTTTAATCCCCATGGATGTGAAGACAATGTAAGTAGTAATTACCAAATGGAATCCGCTCCAAACAGGAAAATAAAGTGTAGTCGTAGTCACTAGTCAACCTGTCTCTAGATAATGATAATTCCAATGCATTTATTCCCATTTAGTAGTTTTTATTTAAAAGTAACTCATAACTATGTAGGTAGTATAATATATGTCGTTTTATGTGAAATTTGACATGACGAACCTAAGAAAATGACATTAGGATAAATGCATATCAAAAGACTAACTTCATTTTCGTAAATATTTTATATAATTTTACATAAGTGCAACTCCATCATGCATGCAGTAAAGTCCAAGGTATACAATCATCATCTTGTTCCATCTAAATAATTTTAGTGCTCATTATCTACTCAAACAATAATGGAAGCAAACAAAAAACGAGAAATTTTGAGATTAAAATTGGACCGAATCTGCCAACCAATTGTTATAATAACAAATAAAAAATTGCAAAAAATACATTGTTTTAGAATTATAATTGTTACGCAAATCCATTACGGAATTAAATTGAAACAGTTTATGTAATTAATATGCTATTTCATGAAACTCAAACACTATTTGTTGGGATTGAAATTATCGGAAATAAGCGAATAGTAAATTATTATTTATTTAATCGTATTTTCACAAATATATACTGCAGTTCACACGGTGTGCTAGAAAATGAATATAGTTCTTCATGATGTTTGACTTACAGAATACAGATTCTAGCAGTTAATAGTTAGATAGAGTCTCTTACAGAATCATGAAAAGTTTAATAGATACATAGAAGATTATGTTTTCTAAAAAATAATACTGAATTAACAGTACAGATGATCTTTTTTAAACTACCAATATTTCTATTGGTATGGTACTGTTTATGGTATGTACATTTAAGACCCAATTTATATACTTATTGAATAAGGACTAACAAATTGTAATACAGCGTTAGAATATATATGGTGCAATTTTTTCAATAATAAAAACCATAAATGAAAAAAATAAACCAATTAGCCACCAAATTAGAGGAATTTTGATGTCATTGAATACCATTGAACGGGGTCCATTACCAATAACTCCTGCAGAAACCATATTCAAAACTTTGTCTTTATTTTTCTTATTAGATGTCAGTGAGTAAATTGCCCTACTCCTATAGTAGTACAAGGAGACGTCAGTCATCTTCCAAGTAATACCACTGCTTTGAAATTGTTCAAACAGTCTTAAGACTTCTGGGTATGGATCTCTTGACAATAAAAGCATTTGGTCCCGTTTTAGAGTTTCCGAGGATAAAACAAAAGCGTCCTTCGAAATAATTTTCTCCATTAATGAACCAGCTATTTCAACCATGGATTTTGTTCCAATGTATACTTCATTATTACAAACAATTCTTTTGTAGATATCTACCCAAATTTCTTCATTGTCTCCCTTATTTATAGGTTTACCATTTCCAAATACCCACGCCTTAGGATTTTGAAGTTTTATTGGTAAATCATTCAAAGCAGAATTGTTACGATTAGAAATCTCTTCTAATAACGCATCTTCAGGTAGAGATGCAATCCTACTTACGTTTGGGTACGGTAATTTGGGAATTGTGAATACAGATTTATTGTTTTCTACCAAATCGACAAATTTTTTAAGATTCTGTGTTGGTAATTGTGCCATAAGAAAACTTGTTAGTGTTCCACGATAACATTCAGAAATCAGCAGACAGTAAAATAGCCACGCTGTGAAAATAATTCGAAATGAATTTTTATTTGACGGCAGTTTATGTTCTTGTGCCTGGTCAAGAAGAGGACGAACTGTAGCTCCCAAATAAGCACCAAATTGAGACTTTTTGTATCCAATTTGAAAAATAGAAAATGTCCAAAATATTAAAACGACAATTACTACCGATGGTATAATTGTCAAAGATGTCCATTTTCCTAAAGGTTCAAATATAATTCCCAATTCTTTTTCTTGGTGTATGTATTTTCCACTATTTGAGACAAACGCCAGATCCCAGGTAATGCCGGATGGATAAACGTGGTAATACTTTGACATTGTTCTTATAAAGTTTAGATACGTAGTTAGAAGCAGGTAAAAGTGTACCTCGCCAGTGTTAGTGCCTACTGTGAAGATATTTACTGATAAATTGTATGATTCGGCTATTTGTTTGAATAAAAAGTTCAGTGGAGCAGGAAATGGGACAGTTTGGTCAGAGCTCAATTTTGTGTATGCGACATGGAAAGGTTCCATATTTAATAATTGCTTTGTTGTCATTGGTACGTCAGAAATACCAGTAAATGGTGCCTGATGGTAATTAATCGCTCGTCGATGACTTGGAATGATAGTATCAATTTTTATTGGCATCCAAATAGATTCTCCTAAATCATCACAAAAATAACACATTTTGTAAACAATGTCATAAGTCACTAAATAGGACATTGATCTTCGAGTTTTCAATCTGAATGGCTTTAGAATTTCTTTAGGTACATAGTTTGGTATAATAATAAAAATAAATGAAATCCCTGGAATTTTGAAGTAGTCATTAATGCTTCTGATTTGATTCACATTAACTGCAGTGATGTGACAAATTAAATTATTTCCAAAGTGTTTATGAGTTGTTGAACTTTTAGAAAACGAAATAACGTTTTGTGCAGTAGTTGGAATGTAATATTGTGAATGCACATTTGAAATAAATTCATCATGAGTAATAATGTCCAGAAAACTCTTCCTTGTACTACTAATGATTTGAGGTGGAATATTAATGGTACTGAAATAATGCCAATTTAATTGGATTAAAATTTTCAAATGTTTTATTGATTGGGCTTCTGAAGTGATGCTTTTGAAGAACCATGAGTAAATTAAAAAAGGTAAAAATGGACAGCAAAATTTTAATAGATGCATTAGTAAATAACTTATTTGTAGACTAAATAAAATCTTGTGATAAACACGGCTACATCGACACAATAAATATCATAACCTTACTAAATAAACCTTCTTCCAGCAATTTATAACAAATTAGTGATAACCGGAAACCAACATCTAGGAAATGTTCCGAGAATTACCCGGATTTCATTTCTACATGAACAAAATTAGAAATAATACAATAAATGAAAGACTTTATTGCATAAAATGTATAGTAAAGTGCAACGGATGTAAAATAATATTCAAGTAACTAAAAGTTTTCTTTTATTTTACGCCAAATGGATTTCTAGGTATACTATGACACGCATACGTATTTTCTTAAAGTTTAGTTTAGTAGTTTAGTTTAGTTATAGTAAGTTTTAAGTTATTTTCTTATAAAAAGTACCTATGTACAGAGGAAACATTAGTATTTTAAATGTATGTTCGTTGCGTTGGCCGCCCAGGCACAACGGCACAATTAAATAAGTTCATTGTTTGCAAACAATTCAACATGCTAATTTAATTTCTTATTCCATAAAAGTAACACTCAGCATTTCTTTGAAAAAATATATTTTTGGTATCAAACTTTGAAAATTCAATAAATAATTGTACATTGCTCAAATAAAACTACAACTACACACATTTCATTCAAATTATGTGCATAGAACCACATTTGTTGCGTTCATTCAAATATCAAAATTATTGTTTTTACTAGACTAGGTCCCTCGAAAGCGAGTCCTGTTTATTTCATGGTTTTTTTAAAATGTGTAACCATGCACTGTCTTACTTCAACCCATTATTGTTTAATATTAACAAAGACTGTTGGGATGTAATAAGTTTTCATACAACAGAACAGTGTACAAATCATAAAAGTTATGCATGTATAGGCTAGGATGTATTTGGTTTATATGTAATACGAAATGAAAAATGTATCCGGTTCAAATTTATTAGTATGTACGTTGATTACTGTTAAAATGTGTTTGAAAATCATAAATATTGGAAAATTTTGTAGGTAGTTTTCACTTTTGCAAGAGCTGAAACGACACTTAGGGGATCGTAGGAGTTACTCCTGTAGGATTTACACCTTTTCTGATTGAGCTTAGCAGATTGTCATAAGAATTTCGGAGTTGTTTGTCAGACGGTCAGACGAAGGTAGAGCAACGTGTCCGGTGAATTGAGGGGCGGCTTAACTCGTTCTTTCAATTGTCGCATTACTGCTGAGTGAATTATTTTGAACAAGGAAGAATATAATACTCAGCAATATTTACCGTCCAAAACCAATATAATCCGTCAAAGAGATGATCAGCACTTTGTTTGGAGACAATAATAAAAACAAAAATAAAATATAAAAGATATAAACTTATATACATGACGTACTACTGTGGCTAGCGTTAGTAGGTAAGATATCTACTACTAGTGTTCAGGCACGTATCTAGAAATTTGGTCAAGGGGGGGCGGAACCAAAATTAATTTCAAAAATAAGAATTTCTCAGATTTAGGGGGGGCGCTGCGCCCCCCCCCCCCCGCCCCCCTACTGGATACGTGCTTGAGTGTAGTGTACTATACTCTACTCAGTATTATTTCTTTCATCATAACATTGTTTAAAGTGGTACACAATATTTTATAACAAAACTGATTGACCTCTGATTTATCTAACGAAAATATTTTGAAATAATTGCAACCGGTTGAATATAATAATCAAGTAATATCCTGTTAATTTTTCTATTCTTTTCATCCGAACTACGTCTACGTCATTCTGTATAGTGTATAGTATTATCCTCCTTGTATTTTGTAGAAACCGATTGACGTCAGCAAAGTTCTCTATTTCTCAGGACCACACAACCTACCGAGCCAAAACACACAAACCATGACATGAATATTTCATTACCCTATTCCATATACTTCTGTCAGAAACACTGTCTTTAGAATTTGTTCCTAATTATAAGGAAGGGCTAGTGACGAAGGGGGAAATATTTTCTCGTTTATTAGACGCATTTTTGGGCCAACTTTTGGATATCACAATTACTGAAGACTAATGATTTATCTGTGATTTGGCAATATAATTCCTAACAAGCATTTTCTCTTCATGCTTCACTGAAAATGGATATTCATGCACAATTCAATTTACACTATTAGTGCTATGTTAAGTGTTGCTATGTGATTTGCTGGACACTATACACGCTACTTCACTTGTATGGGATGTATATTACTACGACGTGAATGTTCGGATCTGAACTTGCTTTTACATAGGTTGTGTTCTATAAAGTCGGTAGTTAGATCAATTCTTTGCGTGACTTTTATCAGGCTAATAATACCGTGAATGGCAAAATCTCTCTGCACTTCTTTAATTGTAAATATTCTTTAAGGTTTAGTTTGGCTTATAAATTACATATTTTTAAAAGAAACTCGTATTAGAAGCAATTTGCTAAACGTTCGTTTTAACTCCATATGTACAACTCAATTGGTCTTAAACAGCCCTTGTAATTTCATATAGCCAAAGTTTCGGGGACTGAAAGTGTAAAACAGATTGCTTGGTCAGAAAAATTATGTGTCTCATCAAGCCAATGTGACTGCATTTTGATATTATGTATATTATTGCTTTATTCATTTAAGCTCAGTTTATTGTAATTAATAGCTTCAATGATACTTATACATTGCAACAATTTAATCCAATAATAAATTCGTATAAAATCATTATAATTCTTGTCCAAAAACTGACAAAATCGCAAGTGTCGATGGAAAGGAATAGTAAAATAAAATGCTGATTAGGAATTAAATCATTCATTATCTGTAAAATTAATAACTGATTGTGTAACATTTAGTTTAGGTTACCTATAAACAGTGTTATTTATTATTGGTAGTCAGTAGGCTCGTACAGATCCACCGTTAGTATAAAAATTCAAGATAGCATGGGATGAGAATAGTTTTTAGAAAAAGAGGTTCACTTTTACATTTGTTCACGAAAAAGTCTTCGTAGAATCAGGCAAAGTATTGTTGATTGCTTGTACAGGAAATTGTAGTAGAGATATTAGGGTTGAAAATTCTTGTTCCATGATATCTATAATTTAAGATTATCATTAGTTATATAATATTGTATGTTTTGGTAAATTATCTTCGTTAGTGATATTTATTAATATCTTGGTTAACGAGATGAGGAACATATCCAGGAATTTGACCAAGGAGGGGCACACCAAAAAATATTAGTACAAAAAAAATTTTCGCCCTTTTTTGACAAAAAATCCGCTTTTCTTGGAATTAAGGGGACGCTAGCCCTCCCAAAAAATCCCTCTGGAGGATACGTGGCTGATTGAGAATATTCTTTGGTATTTGTTTCAGGAATTCATATCGTTATGCTATTTATTTGGATTAACTTTGGATAAAATATTTTTAATGATCTATCTCTAACTGTCAGTAGTTTATTTCAAGGTTTCGACTGGGAAATACCACTAACGGGTAGTTTTCCACTGAGAAATTTGAGTATCAAAATGGAGGGGAAAAAGAAAAGTGCAAGAAACAGAGAAAAATTTGCGCCTAAATTGAAATTTTTGGGCTTTATTTCTCACATTTTCCATTTCTCACAATTTCTTGCTTTTACCGGACGTCCTACTAAAGGGGATGGGAAATGGGAATAAATTCTGGTTTATTTACCGAAATTACCGTTTAAAATTTTCGTCAGTCTCAGCGGTACGTCGTTTTAATAATTTTTTGTCTGAATAATCTTAACATAAGATGTGAAAATTAAAATGTGATGGAGTTTGCGTGAATGAAACTCATTTGATACTGTGCTGTATTTAAAATAGAAATAGCGTAGGAATTTCACAAAACCCTTTTAGTGTGCGATTACTCCGAGTTAGTCATCCGAGTTTTTGAAAAAAGTTTAAAAGCAACTATTTTGCGCAGGCAAGATGGCGTTAGTTGCAGCCAAGGAAAGGGTTTTGACTGTTATAAATACTAATTATTTCAGCAACTATTCAGAGTTTCATGGTATGGTATGATTTTAATGTGAGCTTATATAGTTGACACTGACAGTCGCTGGTTTCTATTTTGCTTTATTTACCAACCTTGACTACATAGTCGGTTCATGGTTCTTTACTGGATAGGTATATAAAATATAGTTTGATGTTATTTAAAATTGGACATTCTTACTTCTAATCTGTTACGGGTGAAAACATTGTCGAGCAAAATTAGTGCTAAAATGTATTCCAAGTATCCATTTATGTCATTTTTAATTTCTACAATTATAAACATCAACTGCTTTCGAAATTTGTCGTTCTATAGTAATTGTGATTTTAACATAATTACTTTTCATCAATCTGATTGGTATAGAAATTTTATCCTGTCTAACCAAAATGGCCAACCATGGACCTTGGCAACATCAAAATATAATAAAACTCTCTTTGGTCGTCATGAACACAATTCACGGGATCTCTCTAGAAGTTTCTGCACTGTGAATATTCTAATGGAGCCAGATCCTTATCAAGAAAATCTCGTAGCTCTTTTTGGAAAAGAGATAAATCGCCGCGATTCGAGATTCATAATCGTAATTAAAGATGACTTGAAATGGATGAATTTTGAGTGGCAATCAAGACTCATTCATGATTTAGTCGCTCCTTGCTTTATATTTGGATTGAAAATTGGAAACGAATATTCGATTTACATGACAATTCTATATAATCCGAATAAGCGTGCGTTGTTAATTCTTCATGCAATTGAAATAGAAGAATCTGAAGAAGAATGGGAAAAAGTTTGGAATACTTTAAACGGAAATCTTCATGGTACTTCAATTGGTGGATTATTGGGGCAGTTTTTGTTCAAAAGTTCCAGTAAAATGCCAGAGTGCAAAATGGTGCTCTATTCAATAGTAAAAACTAATCGTTCAAATAAAAATTGCCTCAATTCGGTTAGAGCTGTTGAATTGATGGCTGAAAAATTCAACTTCACTGCCATATATGCACGGCGAAATATTGATCAATATGGAGAAAATTTTAAATGTGGCTACATTTATATGTTGCGACCTTACATTCAACCTTATTTTATAGTATGGCATAGAACTACTTTCATTGAGTACTTTCAAGAGATGATTCCGTATTACTGTGAAGCGAACCCTCGATTGGCGGACATCCCTTTGTCAGTTCTGATTCAAAATACATTTGATGATTATTGCTGGTGGCTGATATTTTCGCTATTCCCGATTTCATTTTATGCTTTAGGCTTTAGAATTTCTACTTTCTACAAGAAATTAGAGTTTATTTTTGTATCCACAATAGCCGTCCTTTTAAATCAGGCTGTTTCCAATAAAAGGAGAAACATTTTGTATTTGGTAATTGTGTCCATGGGATTTGTAATTGCTAATCTATATGAAACGTGGATAACAAGCGAGATTATTGCTCCTCCAGACAGAAAGCAATTCAAAGACTTTAAAGATCTCGTCGAAAATGGATATAAGTTGTTGTTGCAGAAAGACGAACGGCGGAATTTAAACGAACGCGGAATCGGATATTTTGAAAAATATAAAATTATGGACAAATTGAATTCCAGTGTCTTCATGTTTGATTGGCAATCCAATCCAACACCGGAAGGCTTAAAAGGGAAACCCATAGAGTGGAAATGGAAAATGTTGACCAATTTCTCAATGAAACTATTTAGTGTATTTCAAACGGAGAGAAGTCAACACACTGTGGCTTTAATACCATCCCAAGTATCTTCTGACGGAATTTGTATGACTGTAAAGGAAACAGATGTGTCTTCTCCAAGGTCTTATAAATTCAATCATTGCTACCGTTATAAATTCTATTCATATTTCCAAGTCATGCAAGAGAAAGGTTTTCTAAACTATTTCAAACAGCAATGGGACTACATGTATGATTTGAATGATATAATATCCCACACAAAACTGAAGAATAAAGAATCTGAGGCATTGCCTATTAGTCTGTCCATGAAAATCCATACAATATTCTTCGTTTGTGGATACTTTCTACTTGGATCGTTCATCATTCTTCTTGTGGAATGGTTCTGGCACTGTAAGATGACTCTGAAAATTCAAGTTCTCCATCTTTTAATTAAATTTAAAAACGTTGTCAAAGATGTTCTTCGAGGAAATCGTGTGTTTCCTGCCGTTGGCATAAATATTGACTTGTATAATTATTAATAATATCATTTAGGCAAATTCAACATTGTTCATTCATTCAGATTTAATTTTATAAGCCCAGATCAGATAAGTATTGAACTTATTTAATTATTCAATATGAATACGGCAGGTCAAATTCATTATTATTTGTAGGAATTAGAGTAATATTTTTTAACCCTTTCTCCAGCGTTTATTATATATTATATTTGTTATTTCCGTAACAATCGATATAATTCTGTGTACGCGGACTTATTTATATTTTAATTCGTTTTTTGATTTCTATCAATAATAACTCCGTGTATCCAAACAATTCCGCGTACTTATAAACGTGCATGGTTAATAAGTCCGGGAATTGGCAAATTAAAAGCTCACTTTTTTCACCTCTATATTCACCTGCCGCCCTGTCTGTAATCACCATGGTAGTTAATAATGGCAGTCATATCCAAGCAGTGCAGGACAAATTATAGGATCTGTCCTCCAGGGGTGAAAAAAGTGAATTTGTAAATTGCAAACTCCTGGATTGACCAACCTTCTACCACAGACGTATAGTTTCTATAGAAACCTTGATAAATGTAGGTAAAAGGAGTCTAATAAATTAGATAGATAAGTGATGTGTACTGAACACTGACTTGAGAGATATGTTCTAGGTATCTAGCTTGATGTTATTTTAGTTGCAGTCTGCAATCTCTCTGAAAAGCAGAAGCAGTGAAAATCGAGTATTTTTAACTCCAAGAAGATCTATTGTAGAAATCAGTGTCATTTCTTGAAAACGTGGTATATAATTGACTGACGTCATTAATTTTAATGAATACTTCCTGTTACTGCAAAAATGGAATAAATCGCATTTTTAATAAAACAGATGTTTTAAAACCTAAATAAACTAATGATTCGAGGCAATTTTTTGCCTGACTTTTATCTTGAGCAGGGTTGCGTTGAATGAGATAGAATGGTTCGATGAATTGTTTTCTTCCAGAATAAAGTTAGAAAAATTTTATGTTTTCAGGATAAAGTGGAAAAATTATTTCATCCTGGTTAGATAAACTACTTTCAGGACAAAACGAAAATTGATTATAAAGTAATACGGTATAAAAAGAATGGTTTCCAAATTATTTTATGTTGTAGAAACTCTAAGACTGATTTAAAATCAGAATGTGATAAAAGTTTTTCATTTTAAAATCGAAGATAACAATGTGGTCATGTGGTATGTTATTTTCAATTATTGCAGTAATGCGTAATATAATATCCCTTTTAACACAAAAGTTGTGTAAACGGTATAATCTCAAATTGTTTACAATTCCAATGAAAGCTAAAAATCCACCTAGGTAATGTAATTAAGAGGAACATAGGTGTGTAAAGGTAACCCCAGGAGTATCTAAAGCCCTTGTTTAACCGTGAATTTCGTTACAATGATACTCTTCTTGTTATTTCTGGACTTATTTTTTACTGTTTCTCAATTTTCAATTCAGATATAATTTTGACTACAAATTCGTTAAGGGTTATGGAGTTTATAGTATACTAGTTGAATAGGTTTTTTGTACTTAATCGTGGTTCCCTTTTTACTTCTTCGATTGCACTTTGAACCCGAGAGAAAATGAAATATGTTTAGGGACAAAATGGCTTTATTATGGACACATAAATATATCCTTACCCGTTTAAATCGAGACAAGACGGAAAATACAGTTAAAGCAATCTTTCATCACTAGTTTAGTCTTAGATTATGATTAATAATTGCAGTAAGTAAAGAGGTAAAGACGCAGTACTAGTATTAGTACCATCTCACCCCTTTACTTTTAAATTTATAACATCTATGTATACTTCCAAGATTCTAGCCGATATTTCAACGCCATAATAACTTTCACATTTTCATTTATTATTTACGAAATGTGACCAGTTCCTGCGAAAGTAAAGTTTTGGCCTAAGTTGTCACTTTTTTGGCCCAATTTAGTTTACAAAGTTTCTGGTTTGGCCCATACCTGGGCTCAGCTGCCCTAGGTACTCTTAAGAAGTTAAGAAGAGATGTAGGATTTGGACCGGATCGTGCCATTTTTAACAGTAGAGGGGTACTGTAGGTGTTCACCACCAACAACTACCCTCAAACCTGATTTCCTAACACAAACACTAAATTATGATAGCAATCTAATTACACTACAAAAACATTTGAAAGGTGTACAAGAGTTGGCAATGTGGAAAAAATGATTCTAAAATTAATTAAGTGGAATTAAATTAGGAGCAATTAAATAAAACTGATAAGCAAAACTATTTTGTATGGTTAAAATGAGATGAATATTAATATCATTTTCACACACAATTTTTTTCATGTTGTCTGGCCGCAACTCCGTGGTTCCCCGCTAATATATAATTGTATAATATTCTGTTAGCTTTTCTATCATTTTCATCAATAGAGATAATAAAGGATAGAGAAGACATCCAGCACATAATTTTATTGTTCGATTCGTGAGACACCTTGTTTTATCCTTGAGGAAATAACCGCGAGGTTAAGGTATAGCCCCGAGACGCGGGAATATGAATATTTGTGATGCTTAGGCTTAGGCATAGCAGATATTTATATTCCCGCGTGTCGGGGCTCTACTTTGCAACCGACCAATAAATATAAAATGCCTTCAAGGATAAATAAAGGTACATGATGGAAAAGCTTATAACACAGGCAGATAGGGCATGTCCTTTCTATGTTATATAGTGTATATAGTATTAGTAATTCTATTTTTTCATCAGAATTACGCCTAAGTCATTTTGTATAGACCCACATTGTATATTTTGTAGAAACCGGTTGAGGTTAGCAAAATTCTCTATTTCTCAGGCCTGCAACACTCCGAGCTATTAAATCACACATGCAGCCATGACATGAATAGTTGAATATAGTCTATATACTTTTGCCAGAAACACTGTCTATAGAATATGGGCTATTGATGAAGGGTAAAGTAGTAAAGCATTATATATAATGTCCGAATATCATATAGTGTAGTGCAACTTTTGGAGACCACGATTACTGAAGATTAATAGTTTTTATTTAGGTTCTGGCAATATAATTCCTCAGAAACCGTCTCTCTTCACTGAAAATAAATATTCATATTAATAAACTCAATTTACACCAATGATGCTATATGTTGGACTGAACTATAGACGCTACTTTTGTGTTAAGGGTGTTGTTATATATTATGCCGAGAGTGTTCGGATCTGAACTCGTTTTTATATAAGCTTTGTTCTATAATGCCTGTAATTTCACGCCACCAGATAGAACAATCTTTGCGTGAAAAATATCAGGCCTAACTTCGTGAACCTCAAAATCGCTCTGGGTTTTCATGGATAAACTTTGAATAGAACATTCCGTTTATTGTTTATTCGTAATTAATAATAGTATGTTTATCGAAATTACTCTTTACATTTTTCATCGGTCTCGGCGATACGTCGTTTCAACAAAGGCTGAGCAATCTAAAAATAATTTGTGGAAATTAAAGTGTGATGAGTTATTATATATTTATTGTTATCGAATTATCTAGGTTTAACAAAAAAATAATGAAGAAATATCAATTAGTGATATCCAATCACGCATAGCATCTAGTAATTTGGCTTAGGGGGCGCACCAAAATATATTAGTAAAATTTATGTCATTCGCACGAAGCGGGAAAATTTTTTATCTTTTTTGAAAAAAAATCGTCTTTAATGGAAATTTAGGGGGTGGAAGCAACCTCAACCCCCTCTGGATACGTTCTTGATGATAATAATTGTTATTCTGGAACTATATCTGATACATTTAAGTAGGGAAACAATTATCACTATGGGTCGTCCCACGAGGGGTGGCCGAAGCTGAAAGTGCTTTATAAGACAATATTTTTCAGAAACATACTTTAAAAAATGCGCTGTTCAGAAGTTATTCGTTTTTTCAAAATCTTTATGATGGCAACTTTTTGAGTTCGGACGTTTTTCAAAAAGGTCCAAAATAGCTATATTGTGAACCAGTAGACAAATTTTGATGGGACTTGTTTTAAAATGACCTCAAGACCAAAATTTATTTACTTGGTATATTGGTGTCTGGTCTCAGAAATGAAATACGAAGTATTACGAAGTCAAGTTTTTGACTTACTTGGAAGGTTTGTAAGAAGTTTAAGAGCTGTACTAAGTTTTCCGAATATGTCATGATGGCTCAATTCTGAGACTTCCCACCATCGAGTTAATGCTTCTAAGGTCCGTTTAAAAAACCAATTTTCTCTAAATCTATCCAGCCGTTTAGGCTGTGCAGATCAATTTAATTCAAAAGGTGGAAGATTTTGAAAAAACTGCCATACCATCCGAACGGAGCATTTAAAAAATAAATTTCTGAAAAATCTATAAAATATAAAATCTATAAATATTTTCAGCCCCCCCCCCAAAGTGGGAACCACCTAGTCATGGAAAACTTTTCAATACTTTGAAGGTATTGGATATAGATACAGATTCCAATTTGTTTACATTGATTCATGATTAATATTCTGCCATTTATGTTCATTTATATTTAATCTTAATTTATCTGTCCAGAATTAAGTATACATTTTTCGTTGATAAGTTTGTTTACATTGATTCAAGTCAAATGCATTTCCACTGCTGTAGGTGAATACTGTTTGGATTACCATTAATGATGTCAATGCATTTGCTCGATCTTTTGTTTATTAAACGCCCACTTTCATAATGCCAATAAGTATCCTCTTGACCATAACATCCCCATAGTATTAATTTCGTTCCATCTACCAAGGATCCTTCAGGAACACCAACACACTGTCTGTTGCTTATATTTTTGAGTAGAAAATACAAGCCTTTTTGAACGACCACCCATTTTTGCGCATCATTGTTCTCACATTGTAACTGTTCAATATGAATCGCATCTACTACCAAGTTTGAATTGGTGTCAATGCATTTTTTGGAAAAATTACTGTATATTTGAACGACTACGCCTTCGTTATCAGAACCGATGACAGTAATCTCCCACTGCTGACTTACGTTTCTTGAGTTCTGCGTATTGAGTATCTATAATATTTTAAAAGGTTAATGAAGACTTAGGAAATTCAAAATCTAGTTTTTGCCAATTAATCCACAATCGTTAGTAGTGTTTACTGTTAAGTAATTTTAATTTTCTTAATGTTTTGATTACAAATTTAATTTTCAGTAGACGTTAGAGAATTTAGATTGAACAATCCGCAGATTAAAACGAATTCCTTTTTTTTAATTCTTATGAAATTCTTATACTTGAAATTAACTGACTCAGAGTAGTAAAATCAATAATTTTCTTTAAACATAATATTATTATATGTATCATTGTGACTTTGGCAGGCCAGGCGGTAGAAATCCAACAACAATGATTAAAAATAATGGTTATAATATAATTAAAATACATTGTGGTTTCAGTTGAATTAATTTCACTTGTTTGTGGCCTGTAGGATGTTAATTTTAATTAACTTTAAGAATTTTTAATTAACTTACTGAAATGTTAGAAGTTACCGCAGGAACAAATGACGTTGGTCCGCGTTCCATAGAATTCGAAACACTAAGACAACCTTAAATATAATATGTTTACTTAAGTAAATATCATTTTTTTGCTACTCAACTAATTTTTTTTCAATTTTTTCAAGAGCCTGCTGGACCAAATTTTTCATAGAATTCAAATTACTCATGCAGTCTTAAAAATATGTAATGGTATATGTACGTTTAAATATTCCAATTATTTGCAAATACAACTAAATGCAATTTTCTGCTTGTATTTTTATTAATTGTATAAGAGATTTACCTCCAACTTTTTCGTCAATCAATCTGATGCTCTCGTTCAAATTTTTGATGTGCATTTCAGTCTTGTTTTCAATCCCGGCAATCTTGTCATCAATCATCTTAATATTTATGTCCATCTTCTTACTCATAGTTTCAATCTTTTCAAGAGCCTTCTCGACCGTATTTTGCAATTTATAGACCACATTCAGAAGATAATTGCTGCACATATTAATGTTAAATAATTAATTACGTTTCGGTTCGACATAGGTACTCGACCCATGTAAATAAAGTATCCAATTAAAATCACACAAAACATATCAATTTTAAATATTCTGCTTTTGACTTACTGCTGGTTAACATCGGAAGCCAATGACAATTGCACTACATTGGATAGGATGCTGACCCAAAAAAGATGATAAAATGTTACTTTAGACATTGTTATCCTAGAACCACAAAATTAAACTGAGATCCAGTACAAATATTTAAAATCTAACTGCAATATCAGTTTTATGGTAGTTAGGCGTTTACAGTGAAACGGAAACTGTACACTTCTTTAATAATAATTTTTATGGCTCCTAAAGTAATTTTTTGTGAAATGAATTGATATTAAAAGAAAAATAAATGGAGTTCGGTTTGATTTTAAATGTTGGTTTGCTGACTTCATTCAGTTCATTCTGCAACTGCACTGTCACAACTACAGAATACCATTACTTACACAGAGCAATTATTACTATAGAATAAACGCGAACATACGCAATACATATCTTTTAATTAGTCATTTTGTGCGAACACGTCGGGTACTCTCGTACATTTATTCAGTTAGCATCAAAGTGAACAGAGCCGTGCGTAGCCCGGATTGTGAAGTATCTGGAAAAAGTAACATCAAATATTGTTTCTTCTAGCTATGGTCTTGAAAGGGGACTTGTTATTACAAAAATGCCGCCTATTATTGAATTACAACAGGGTTAGCATTAAAAATGCCGTTTAATTGCAAAACTTCCAGTTGTGACGGAGAGGCCATTATAGAGTTCATTGATTTATCTAAAATGCATTGCAGTGCTATATGATTATTTCGAATTATGCTAAAAAACGGACAAACCGAAAACGAAACTTAACATTAACCTAATTGGTGTTCAGAAAAGCAGCAAATAAATAGTTCTCCAAAAGCCTACTAGTTTTGATTATAACAGGACATTGGCCATGTGACTGGCTAATAATTAATAAGCTTGTAAAATTCATTACATTCTATGTATGATCATATAAAGATTGAAACGGAGTCCTGTTTAATACGCAATTAATCTTTAATAAAAAACCCCAAGAGTTCAGCAAATTGATAATCTTTAACCATGAGGATTGCATCAATTGCATGTGATCAATAAATGAAAATCATAAATAAACAACCTCGCTTCCTCAGCATGCGAGCTAATAAAATGATTAACATTAATGTTCCACAGATTGTATATATTATAATGTAGCTCCACTGTGAATGTTGAAACTTGAAGCATTTAATAAATGTATACTGATGCAATAAATTAACACACTGACAGTCTATTTATGTCTTATGTAGCTCATATTTATTGACTTTGTCCTACCTACACAAATAATAGATAAGTAAATTAAAAAGAAGCCTCAGGCCGTTTACCTAATAAAATATAAGGTCAAAAACTAGTTACAAGTTCATAGTTAATACTAATATATTTGTGATTAATTCCCGTTTTAACATTTGATGCGTGTTTTTCAAAAAAAGTTTGCAATTTTACGAATAAATCGAAAGTGGGATTCCTCCGTTAATTTTTACTTCAAGACAAACAGGTTTTTGTATACGGACGTGAATTTTTCCTTTTTTATTTAGCATCAGTCATTTTGGGACGTAAAAACAACTATGTGAATCTGGCAACTTACTACTTTTATTGCTACTTATTTGGGACTAGTTGCCTTACTAATTGAAGCTTTGCCTAGCTTATTTAGAAAGGGAAAACTTTAGATACCAAAATGTAGAAAAATTTTCCAAAAATGACCGGATTTATATTTTACTTAGAGAAAACTACAAATATATAAAAGAAAGTGGAATAGAAAACCCTTAATAAATGACAGTACAAATAAACTAGTAGCAGTAACAAAAAATTGAAAGTTTTCTTTTGTTTCATGCAAAACTACTATACACTATGATAAACATACATAAAAAATCATGTTTTATACCTTGCAGATGCACACAGTAATTAAAAAGGCCAGTTCGTTGGTTGCCAATGCATATTGAATACGTTCGATCCCTGCAAACATTGTAGCAAATTTATTTTATTTCTTATTTCATGTAACACTCACAATATTAATGATGCAATATCAACTGCAACGATCAGCAAAAGATTCCCATCAGAACCCATTATTACTCTTAAAAGTTTTTACAGACTGGACTTTGATACAATAGTAAGTATTCATACAAATGTGAATGTACTGTAACCGCATAACCCGACGCTGAGCTTGCCCGCAACACACCATACAGTGTGTCTGGCAAAAATTGGCCCACCCTTTATATTACATGGGCCCTACCTTATTACTCATAACTCATAAACGTTACATTTCAAAGCGAGAATGATATAGATATTTAGAAAAATATAATAGTATGCTATTGTAGTGCTTAATTAATGCACGGCGAACAATTTTTATCCTTCCACACGGTTTTAGGCTCAGTAGGTGACTCACTAACTTCTGAACCCGCAATTAAGATTGTCGTAATTTGGTTGTTACATTGGTTTATCTGTAGGTACCTTCCGTCATTCATATTCATGATTTATTACACGTTTTAATTAAATGAAAATCCAGATTATGGATTTGAAACTAAAAGGGCATTGCTTGTGGATTTCATGATAGTCGATATTAGTATTTTTGAAAAATATTGATGCCTTTTGATTTATTTACATTTTTTACGAATTTTTTTGGTTGTCTGGGACAAAAAACGCGTTAGGTAACAAATGTGCCAATAAATATTCATAGTTATTAATATCGTTACAGAAAGCAAGCAATTATAACATTTCAAAATAAACTTGTAACAAATTGTAATGCAATGTAAAAATAATGAGTCTACTACTTCAAATAAGAAAATCGATACGGAAATTGAAATTCCAATCAGCCACCAAATTAGAGGAATTTTAATGTGTTTGAATGTCATTGGATGGGGTCCATTTCTAACCGTTGTTGTGGAAACGATATCCAGAACTTTATCTTTATTTTTCTTACTAGATGTCAGTGAGTAAATTGCCCTACTCTTATGATAGTAAAAATACATATCAGCTATCTTCCAAATAAGACCACTACTTTGAAATTGTTCAAACATTTGACTGACTTCTGGGTATGGATCTCTTGACAATACAAACAGTTGATCCCGTTTTATAGTTTCCGAAGACAAAACATAAGTGTCCCTTGAAATAAATTTCTCCATTAATAACCCTGCTATTTCAATCATGGATCTTGTCCCAATATACACTTCGTTATTGATAACAATTCGTTTGTAAATTTCTAGCCAAATTTCGTCATTTTCTCCATTTAAAACATATTTACCATTCCCGCTTACCCAAGCAGATGGATTTTGAAGTTTTATTCGTAAATCATTCAAAACAGAATTGTTTCGATTAGAAACTTCTACGGATAAAGCTTCTTCAGTGATAGATGCAATTTTATTTGCTTCTGAATACGGCAATTTGGGAATTGTAAATACAGATTTATTGTTTTCTACCAAATCGAAAAATGTTTTCAGATTCTGTGTTGGTAATTGTGCCATGAGAAAGCTTGTTAGTGTTCCCCGATAACATTCAGAAATCAGCAGACAGTAAAATAGCCAGGCTGTGAAAACAATTCGAAATGAAGTTTTATTTGACGGCAGTTTGTTTTCTTGTGCTTGGTCAAGAAGAGGACGAATTGTAGCTCCAAAATATTCTCCCAAATTAGCTCTTCTGTATCCAATTTGAAAAACAGAAAATAACCAAAGTACTAACACAACAATTATTACCGACGGTAAAATTGTCAAAGCTGTCCATTTTCCCAAAGGCTCAAATATAATTCCCAATCCTTGTTCTTGTTGTAGATATTTTCCACTATTTGAGACAAACGCCAGATCCCAAGTAATGCCGGATGTACAAACATGGTAATATTTTCTCATGGCTATTATTTGTTTCAGGTGTGTAGTAAGACCTACTAAAATGTGCGGCTTCCCAGGATTAGTCCCTAATTTGAAGATATTTACTGATAAATTATAAGAATCCACAATTTGTCTGAATATAAAATTCAGTGGAGGTGGAAACGGTGCAGAAGAGTTGAAACTCATTTTCTTGTAGGCAACATGAAATTTCTCCAGTGCTAACAATCTTTTTGTTGTTATTGGAACTTCAGAAAAACCAATAAATGAAGCCCGATGATAATTCATAGACCGTTGAAGATTCGGAGTGGTATCCTCAGTTTTAGTTGGCAACCAGAATGATTTTCCAAAATCAGCACAAAAATAACACATTTTATATACATTATCATGCGTAATTAAGTATGACTGAGATTTTCTGGTTTTCAATCTAAATGGCTTGAGAATTTCTTGAGGCACTGATAATATGTTTGGCAAAACAATAAAAATAAATGATATTCCAGGTATCTTGAAATGGTCATTAATACTCCTGATTTTATCTGCTGTCACTGCAGTAATATGCAAATTTAAATTATTTCCAAAATGTTTATGAACTGTTGAACTTTCAGAAAATGAAGGAATGTTTTGTGAAGTAGTTGGAATGTAATATTTTGTGAGTACATTTGAAATAATTTCATCGTAGAAACTATTGTCTTTATGATCCAAAGAACCACTTTTATTATTTTCCAGAGTAAGAACATTGATTTTCGTAAATTGTTGCAAATTCAACTGAAACAGGATTTGCCAATGTTTTATTGATTGAGATTTTACTGTGTTTCTATTGAAGGTCGATAAATAAATTAGAAAAGAAAAAAATAAACGGATATACATTAATAGATGCAATAAAGGCATTAATTTATGTTTTTATAGGCACAAGGAATATAATCTTGCTATTTATAATACGTCAATTGGTCACAATAAATGTCACTATTGTGCCAAACAATCGTTCTTTATTGTTTGATAGCGAAGTAGTGATTCAATTTTTTGTATAATATTCTTCAAATGACTCGGTTTCAGTATGAATTCAATGGAATAGAAGAAACTACAAAACTTCAACTCGCAAAAAGTTTGTCGTGCAAAAATACATAAATAATGGATTTAGTAGTAACTTGTAAAGTAGTGTAAGTATTGCAATTTTTCCTTTGTTATTTTATTCCGTGAAAGATAACATGCCTATTACACTCTTTAGAAAGAAATACCAAGAAAGTTGTGTAAATAATTGCACATTTGTCAAAGAGATAGCTTTTAGCAACTGCAATTACACTCAAATTACATCCAACTAATGTTTCTAGTTTTACAGAATGTGATGCAATAAGCAATCATAATCATACAGTAGTGTACAAAATAACATTTACCACTTACCAGTGGTAAGTGGTTTTTAATGGTATTTAACGTTAAATACCACTACCTAAAAAGTAGTGGTAAGTGGTAAAAATGGTAAAAAATGGTAAAAATTGTTTTGTTTAAATTTCGTGCTTAGATTTTGAATAAAATTCGGTGCCAAAGTATGAAATATCTTAGCAGCTGATGATTGTTGTTACAAATTGATAAGTTTTCACCAATCAGACTTGGATTCAACCAATGTGGGCATTAATAACCCCTTATTTGCCGATTGAGAAATTAATTACGATTAAATAGCCTTCATAACAATTTTAGTTTGGCGATACCAATTGCAATCTTGATTTTAGCTCATTTTTTATAGCTTTCGGTGAACAATCAAGTAAATAGTATTAATTAATCAGATAATTGCAAATTTTTCATAGAAAATAAAGTTTTAAAATTTATATCTTAGTAAATCTTGTATATCTGTACTAACCTGTCTAATCATCGCTAAAATTTACCATTTTTACCATTAAATGCATTTTTACCCCTGTGATGGTAAAAAAGCCTAAAAAGTGGTAAATTTTGTACACTGTAATCATATCAATGTTGTGTAACTACTGTTAAGGTACCTGAAACTGTCATGTCTAAAAGAGGGAGCGGGATCACTTAGCTTTAATTGTGTTTATTATACCACCAAAATGTTACCTAACTATGTGGTTTTAAAATCGATATGTCTAGGTGCTCACGTAGCCGCAACTTAATTACTAACATGTTGTTAATTTTTTGTGACAATTAAGCTTCTTTATATATGATTTCTCTCTCCGTCTCAATAGCATGTACATTAAACATCAATTTCCCTAAAATAAATAGGGATATTTTTAAATGTGAAATGGAAGCAAGAAAGAGAAAGAACTTAACTTATACTCGACGGGGCTGCGATGCATGGAAGTGCAACATAGTGCCATGGCTAGTTACATTTGGCTACCGTAAAGCAATGTTGTTATTTTGTTTCCAAACAAATAAAATGGGATTCCGGGAGTATTGACCAATCTTAGGTAGATGATATTTGACCTTCAAACATGACATTCAGATCAATATGGAAATGAAAAGATTTATTCATCTTTCCTATATATTTACTCCACCATGTATCTCGTTGTGTAGAAATAAATAATAAACCAGCTTACCAATCATTATACATATAATATAATAACAGTGCAATAAATAGTGAAAAAACGTAGAAGTTTTTATACAAATCCATTAGGGAATGAAATTGAAACAGAGATACCTATAATTCGTATTTTGCTAAAATCAAGTAAATAAAATTACAATGATTACCTGCTCCAAGATAATAAATAAAATTGCATAAAATTATTTATTTTTTCGTCTTTTTACAAATACTAGATAATCCATCCGAGTAACAAACCTATAGCTCCAAGACGAAACTTTACATATAAATAGTAGTACATCGACTATTCGTCGAAAATCGTTTAAAAGTATACATAAACTTACAGTCTGAGTAAATCATCCTTAATTATATCCTTGTTGTTGATTATAAGTAAAATGCAGTTCCAAAGTTCAGGTCAAAGTTAGGCTTTATAACTATATGCCAAAGTACCTCATTTTCATCTCAATGCACTGGGTATCAGTAGAGGAAGTTGGAAGTTTCAATGTTTAGTTCAGGTTAAAAATATTCTGAGTAAAGAGGATGGTTATTATAATATAGAGATATTAAGTTTCTAAGATAATTTGATGTAGAGTACTATTCTATTGGTAATAGAAATTACAACTTTATTAGAATAATCAAGTCTAACACATATGGATCAACACTGTATACTATGTTAGTAGGTTAATACTACGGTACGGTAGCTATGATAGCATACACAGAATTATATAGTAAAACATCAATGCTTTGCTGTAAAACTGCTTGCACATTTCCCACGTTTTAAGGTGGGTATTGTTACATCCGTTCTTGGTCAATTTTGCTAAGGATTTTCCTTTTGTTTCTTATGGCTCATTGGCACATACATAGTTTAAACGATCAGAAGTTTTAATACGGGTTTTGATAATGATATGCGTCTTCTACACGACAAGGCTTGAAGGAATGTCCGGTTTTCTGTCCTCGACCATAGTTTCGGACATTCCATTTCCCAGCAAATTTCTTTGGACACCGAGAAATACCACCAATTTAGGAAGTGGGAAATGGTGGGAAGTGAGTGTCGCCATCTTTCGGCATTAGGGTCTATTTCCCACTTGATTTTTTTATTTCCCTCTTTCCCACCCACTAGGCTTTATTGTTTCCCACCTTTCCCACTGAAACATTTTCCGCTTGTTTTACTTCTCACTCGAAACTATGTCTTCGACTCGAGTGAAGAATTTTACATTAGCATCGAATTTCAGATGTGTTCTGTTCCACTTTTTAAACCTGCTAGAAACTTATATTCAAACACTTCTCACACAACCTCCTACTTTTGCTACTTATTTAGAATTTTATCGCTTTTAGCTTTCATTGAATAAAAAAAGATCAGACTAACTATCTAATATATAACTTACATTAAAAATATAAAAATTGAAGCTTAATTTTAATGAAATTAGAGTTTATAAGATCGTATGGTGAGGTCAGGGTATTTGGATTGTAGATTTTAAACGAAACATTATTTTACAATACAATGTATCTCCGGGAAAAACCAATTGTCACGGCCATCAAGAGAAGGCTGGCATAATTACCATATTACAGATCGGCTTAGCTTGGCACCAACAATAATTACACAACGTATTTATTAGGTTTTATGGCAAAGCTTGGACAAGCATTTGATATGAAAACTGTCTTAGCTTAAACCATGACAGTGACTCCGAACTCTCCCCTAAGTTTGGGTTGTGGTTTGGGTGACGGAAATAATCCAGAGTGTGATGTGGCTGTCACAAAAACAGTTTACCTACTTAAAGAAAAGATAAATAGGACACCAGAGTATACTAAATAACAAAAGTTGCGTCTTAATTTATGTGTATATTGTAAACTATAATGATTTATCATTTATTAAAGAAATTGGATTTAAATTATTTGTTTTACTCAGGACATGAAAAACCCGGGTTTTTGGGTTTTTGAGTGGGTTTTTTGGGTAGCAAACAGCAAAACCCCTGGGTTTTTGGGCAAAAACCCAAAAACCCGGGTTTTTGGTTTGGGTTTTTCCTAACCAAAAGCAAAAACCCATGAGTTTTTCATGCCCTGCACAGTGTCCATTTTCTATGCTTAAAATTCGACATAATTCGCAAAAATATTTATTGATTTTCAATGTTTTTTTTATTTAAAATGACAAATAAATGTCTAAACCATGTTGATTTTAAATTTTATTGAATTTTTTTATCGTTAAGTAAAGTAAAAATACGACCAAAGTAAACCTTAAAATATTTTTTGTGGGATTTCACATTATAAACTTCATTTAAGCTTTTAACTCTGTACTCCAAAGTACGGGGGCTTGAAGTTAAATCAAAAAGGTAAAAATGACCCTGCAGAAGTTTTTTATAAAATCAAATTTAACCGAAATTTTTCGTAGGCCGAGTTTGGCATGGTTAAAATTTGGGACTGAGTCGGAAAAGGTACCCGACAGCCATATGGGCCTTATATCATTCTTATTTGTAGATTTCCCTGCTTAACCCGCGAAACTCATACCTATTTATACTTTTTGTTGAAAAAATATATTTCGCTAAACGAAATTCGCTGACAACAAAATGTTAGTAATAAATAACTTATAATAGTGTGAAAATTAACTATTTTAGCCCCACCCACCCAAATAAAAAATTCTAAATTCAATGTCATGTTGATCGTATCCTGTTTTCGCAATGCAGACAAAAACCATGAAATCAACTTGACGCTTTATTGTTAATTTGACAAACGGTTTTATTTTTAAGAAACATAAAGTATTTTCGTCTTGGTGGACATTTTACTATGGCAGCTTACTATGACGAAGATTATTTCGATACGAACACCACGCATGAAGATCTCATAGAAATTTTTAGAAAAAATGGCAGGAATTCGAGACAAATAACCGAAGACTGCATGGGAAAGCTTTTGCCGCAATTGGAAGAAAACATCTCTGCAAAAGAAAAGACAATAATTCAACGACGAATCGCAAAGGTAAAAAAGGACTACTGTAAAATAATTAAAGTTGAAAAATTATCTTGGGAGAATTTCAAAATCAAACATTCTGATTGGTTGACCAAAAAATTTCGAGTAAAAACAAATTTACAGCCAAAAATTTCAAAGAAAAATGCTGGTCGTCCGTCAAAAGATTGGTCGGACAAAGGCGAACGACAAAAACTGCGACATATAAATGCCTTAGTAAAATTGGTGGAAAAAATGCCAACTGATCAAATACTGAAAGCTACCGCACAATTAGCAAAAAGATCTCCTAGTAAAAGACCCTTTGCAAGCATTATTAAGAAGTCTTTACTGACTCCAAATCGGGCGGAAAAAAATCTTTAAAAAATTAACTCTACACCCGATGGCTTTAAAAAATGTTCCCCTACATCTGCCTTGGCTTTAATTTTGGATACAGGTATTTCTGTTTCTGTCTATAACAAAATTAGAGATTGCGCAAAAAAGTGTGGATACAACTTTTTGCCCAACTACAACATTATTGCAATGGAAAAATTAAATTGCCGTCCAGGTATACAGACATTGCAAATTTCAGAAACAATTGCTTCTGTGCCACTACAGGATTTGCTACAACATACAGCTCGGCGCATTATTGACATTAATCCTCAAAGCATTTTAAATGACCTCCAAAGCAAGGGGAAAAATTTTTCTGATTGTGTATTAATTTGTTCCTGGGGTTTCGATGGAAGTTCAGGCCAGTCACAGTACAAAATCAAATTTGGAGAAACAGATTCTGGGAAGCCAAATGACTCTCATTTATTTGCAACTACACTTATTCCTCTTATGTTGACTAGCAAAGATGAGCAAGATCCAGGTACAGTGTACTGGCAAAATAAAACACCTCAGTCAATAAGATTTTGTCGCCCTGTAAAATTAAAATTCGTGAAAGAAACCTCTGAATTGATCAAGCTTGAAAAAAAATTAATGGATGATGAAATTCGAAATTTAGTCTCTTTTGAAATTGAACTAAACAAGGAACACAAATTAAAAATTAATTTTGAGATGCACATGACTATTATGGATGGAAAAGTTTTAAGCACAGTTCTTAAAACTGCTTCAGCACAGACATGCCCACTCTGCAAATCTAACCCTACTGATTTCAATATTTCGAAAAATGTGGGCACAAAAAAATTTAAACCAACACCCGATTCCTTACAATATGGAATTTCTCCTCTTCATGCATGGATACGGTTTTTTGAATTCTGCCTTCACCTTTCATATAAATTGGAAAAAAAGAAATGGAGATGCCATAAATCCGAATACAAAGACCGTAAAATACATTTACAGGAAACGCTGTCGCAAAAAATGGGGTTAAGAGTCGATTACCCAAATCCGGGGGGAAGTGGCAACAGTAACGACGGAAATACAGCAAGAAGAGCTTTTGCAAATTTTGAAGAATTTGCTGATATTTTGGGTCTAAATGTCCGTTTAGTTAAGGATTTGCGAACAATCCTAATCACACTTTCTGCTCATCTACCAATACATGCAGAAAAGTTTGACATTTATTGCAAGAATTTATATGAATTTTATCTTCTCCACTATGACTGGTTCTATTTACCTGTTACAGTACACAAGGTGTTAATTCATGGAGGAGATATCATTAAAAACAGCGTTTTGCCATTGGGGGTTATGGGTGAAGAGGGTGGAGAATCTCGGAATAAATACTATAAAAGATACAGACTTTTTAATGCTCGTAAAACCAGCAGAAAAGACAATTTGTGGGATGTATTTTGCAGATCACTGGATACATCCGATCCATTAATTTCAAGTTTGTCGTTGAATAACCGACTGAAGTCTCAAAAACGATTACCATATCCGAATGAAGTTATGGATTTATTAGATTTACCGGAATGTGTTGAAATGGAAAGAAGTGGCGAAGTTCTATTTTTAGAACACAATGAAGAAGATTCCTACGAAATAGAGTTAGATGACATTATTCTTGATTGTGAGGACGAAATTTTTTCAATTCCAAATATTTAGAGAAGAAGCAAAATAATCTGACCTGCTTGACCATTTATTTATCCTAGCTTTATTTCATAATTAACTTTACCTTACAATCTTAAGTTAATCTGCCAATATGTAAGGCGATACAGATTGTTACCAATTTTCATCATCTCTTAGATTTGTAATATCTCAATTAATTTATTTTAATGTGCCCGTATAAAGTTGTTAATAAAAGTTTTATGGCTTTAATAAAGCATTAAATTCCTACTAAAAAATAAACCAAAGAGACAATTATCAATTATTTTTTCAACAAAGTTTCCCACCAGAGGGAGACAATTGATTTTAATATGAGCAGTAAAAAATCATGGTTTGGGTTTTTTAATTTATGCATTACTATTAGATTTACACTATACAAGATAGGTAATAATTAATTTAATGTTAACTATATGGCATCATGTCTTGCGCTTGCATACGTTTTTGAGACACATTTATTTCTACATAAACTAAACTGAGTGATTTTAAAGGTAACTTCCACCATTTAGTTGTTCATATTTGTCATATAAGTTTTTATTGAATGTTGGACCCTTAATTCTAATCTAATAACAACCAATCTAATTTAAATTAGCTACTACCACTATGTATGTCCTTTTTCAATATTTGATTTTCTTTAAGTATGAAAAAAGTAGTAATATATGATTCTTTTAACTTTGGCTCCATTATTCGTTGAGTCAAAAATAAAAAAGAAAGTGCCTTCTCCTTTTAAAAACAATGCGATGTGTGTGGTATAGGTTTCCACACCAAACCAGTCTCATTTTCCCTAAAGGAAAGGCACTGTCTTTTTCATTGAGCAACTCAATGAATGGATCCGAGGTTAAAACAATGTAATACGTAATACCACATCATTGCGATAGTTATTGGGAAATTTAATCAGTTTGAAAGAATTTTTGCTTATTTTTCTAATTATACTTTCTCAGCTGCTGGCTGGAGTCACTGTGCTAAGCTGACTTAATATCAGCGCCATACAACATTGATAAACTTACGAAATCAATAAAACATGGGTAACAACTTAAATATTTAACAAATGGTAAATAGCTTTTTATACTAAACTTTAAATGATGCCATTATTTTGTATCGACATTCGGGTTTTAATAATCAGGGACATTTCTCTGCTACTTTTTTATTATTTTATTATTCTATTATTATTTTGATTTTAAAAAGCCTACTTCGTTTCACTACAAAAATTTTTACATCCACATTTCTATATCCAGTTGTCGGGTGACTTTCCCACCGGATGTCGGTGGGTTCAACTTGTTATGACTAAGTACGTTTTCATTCGCTGATATGATTTCTTAACTATCATAGACAAAAAATAATTTTATATATCGTTGTAAATATCTAAGTATAGCCATCTACGGAATTATGTCACATTTTGAGAACGAAAATGTACATTGTGCCCTGGTTTTACTACTCTTACGTCTTTTTTGTAGTAACGAATTTAATTTATTAAGTGAATTGACAAAGTGATGAGATGTGGAGTTAAGCAAATTGACCAAGTGTGGATTTAAGTGGACGTGAAAGTATGTTTACCATCTTCGAACTAGATAATCCCGAATAACGATGAAGTAATTTAAAACGACGGATTGATTTATAATGACAGGGTTATGTAAAATTATGGGGATTTTATGCATTTATAAAATGATTTATATAATTATTAAAAACAGTCGTTGATGAAAGGACTTCAAATATTTTAGAAAACATTTCACTCTTTGTTTAAATGATGTTGAATCTGACACTATTATTATGTTGATTCGATTATTATATTGTATTTTATACCCCGTCCGTAGGACGGGCTTATTTCTAGTATACAATATTGTTTGCGTTTGAAATTCCACACAGTTATGGAATACAGCTTGAGTTGAAACTTCAATTTTTTAAGCATAAACGTAAATAGTATGGGATTTTCCTTTTAATTTAATCTTGTTTTTTCTTCAGGATTAGCTACATTTTACTATCTATTTTCTTCTTTTATGAGTCTATTTATTTTAAAAATTAATTTGATTGAAACCCCATTTAATATAAGTATCAAAGTATCATATCTGTCAAACATTAAATAGTTTCATTATTATTTATTATTTCAAAACCGCGGATTTCCTTTCTTCATTGTAAATAATACGGGGTGGCTACTGTGTAATTATTAACACTGATTTCCTTGAAAAATTCTCATTCTAAACGCTGAGCTCAACCGATCAATTAATTTTCAATGACCTCAAATCATAATCACAGGAAATAACTGAAGTAATAGATAATCTATTTATGCGCTTAAGTAATGTTCGTAGCTCTATTTGAAAAAAAACATTTACTGTAATGTTTATCGAATATCATAGAAAATAATAATTAAAGTTCGATGGTTTGAGCAAAGTTATCTATCGCACTAATTATTTCGTTTTGTAGTCTTCTGAGCAATATTATAAAATGAAAGTTACTTCCAAAATAATTTGCTTGTTTGTTATTCTGTATTTGTTGCATCTAACGTGATTGGCGACGTTATAATTTCTTCAAAAGAGATTGGCAAAAGTTTTACAACATTGGAATGCCAAATTACTGATAAAATTCAATCTATCAACTGCAAAATTTGGGTCGAACTTTATCCCATTAAGATAGAAGAAGCATTATGAGGTTGCTATAAGAACGACAACAATCTAAACGTTGTATTGAGTACGGTATCTCACCTCAAGTCTTTCGAATGCATCTCTGACGATCCCATCACAATTGATTTTGATTTTGGAGACCGAACGCCATTGCTGCAATTCACAAAATTCAAAACCGAACGGATCTCTCCCGATATCTCCAATTCGAGTTCCTACAAGTTCAGATTAAAAATGATCATCCCAAATGAAAGTCATGTAATAGATGACGAATTTTATCAGTTCAGTTATACAATACTCAACCTAAATCAGCCGACGGAAATACAAAATACGAAAATACAGTTCTCATTTTTGGGTAATTAAGTTTTGGTTATGCTGCTGTGATTGCTACAATCTAATTAATTACACGGGATGGCATGTAATGTAATTGCAAACAAATTATTTGACGTTTTAGATTCCATTTTACTTAAATCCACACTTTCATTATTTTGGGAGGAAAATTCATTTATGGCATACATTTTGTTAATGGAATTTCAATACTTAAAATTTCGCTTTTTCATGCTTTTTGTATTTATCAGATACTAAAATGATTTCCTATATCAAAGAATTTAATATCTGATTAGAAAAATTTATTGTAGTCACCGTTAAATGATATGATACAAATGGGAAAGTAAATATTAAACTACTAAAACGTTTATCAATGACATATTTTTAGAGATGTTAGGCGAGGTGGCCCCATGGAAAATGGCCCCCCGGACACCTGGCCCCATGGCAAGTGGCCCTATGGATAGCTGGCACCAAGTGGGAGGAGCTTCCGTGTATAGTCCGAGCTTATCGATGAGCTCGTTAACTTCCATCAATCCCTTTCCCAATCAATGTGCTGGCCCTCACAAGGGCCATTATTACACCACCATAACCTAACCTAATCTAACCAACTAATTTCTTAGAAAGACTTAGCATTAGACTTAGCATGGGGAATTAGTATGGGAATTAGCATTGGACTTAGCATTAGACTTAGCATGGGGAATTAGCATGGGAAATTAGCATGGGACTTAGTATTGGACTTATCATGGGGAATTAGCATGGCGAATTAGCATTGGACTTAGCATGGGGAATTAGCATTGGACTTAACATGGGGAATTAGCATTGGACTTAGCATGGGGAATTAGCATTGGACTTAGCATGGGGAATTAGCATTGGACTTAGCATTGGACTTAGCATTGGACTTAGCATTGGACTTAGCATTGGACTTAGAATTGGACTTAGCATGGGGAATTAGCATGAGGATTTATTTAGTTATTAGAAGATATCGTCCTCGTTAGAGGCTATCAGGATACCAGGATACAATTACGATTAATGTATCACAGTATCAAATCATATAAGTTTTTTAGATAGTTAGGAATTTACAAATTATGCTATAAAAGGAATCATTTGGTATTTAAATAGTTGAGAACAATTGTACCACTTCGTCAATAGTCTCATCGTAGTTACTAAAATCATTAATATTATATACATTATTATCAGTTTCACTTAGTTGTACATTCATTAGGTATTGAAACACTTCTTTTTTAAATACATTTTTGCTTTTACTGTTACGTATATATTCAGGTAAAGCCAGCCACTCAGTGGAAGCTTGATTAGAGAAAGATCTTTCACTATACCTAGAGCACCTATTTTTCTTGGTTAGGTATGTGTAATTTTTTGCTCTGGTAGATTTTGATGATACATTATCAAAACTAAGATAATTTGCGAAGTAGGGAGGACATTCAATATTGTAAACCATACTATAAGCAGCTTTCAGTATCTTATATTTACACATAAAATTTGGAAATAGCCAATTATTTTCTGTTGATATTTTAAATTTAACATTTTCGTATTTTTTTACTTCTAAAGTGAATCTACCTGCTCTCCTTATTATATCTTCTATTGCTTTAACATTATATTTATAGGTCATTCCCCATATTGCTAGCATATACGTTACGATTGAAATTACATATGCATCCATTATTAATTTCCTATTATCTTGAGTAAACATTTTTTGTAGTGGATAGAGTGGCCATATTATGGCGTTACATTTCTTCGCTACATGCGTGGTCATGCTTGTCCAATTTAATTCGCAGTCAATAATTAACCCTAAAACTTTCAGTTCTTTTTCGGGGGTAATTGTAACATTTTTGTATTCAAGAGCGACATTACCTAGCTTTTCTAATACATGAGGACTAGCAACAATTAACATTTTGGTTTTATTTACATTTAATTCCAATCCATTTGAATTCATCCAACCTATAATGTTGTCTAAGTCATTTGCAAGTTTTGACAATAATAAGTTAATTTGCCCAGGATGGCCAGATATTACCAGTTGATTGTCATCAGCAAATTGGATCGTTATACTATTTTTTACACTTTGAGGTAGGTCAATACAAAATAGAAGACTTCCTAGCACGGAGCCTTGGGGCACTCCGAGATTAACACTTTTAACAAGACTTCCTTGCTTGCGACATTATTGCTTTCATTATTGTTTAACTCTACGTACTGTTTCCTGTTAGATAGGTAAGAATTAAACCATGCAAAATCTATCCCGTAATCACGCATTTTTATTTCTACGATTTCTTTGGCTACGCGGTCGAATGTTTTGGATACGTCCGTTGATAATATTATGTTTACATTACCAATAGCTACATTTTTAAATAAAATATCAGTTAGTGCAATTTGAGCATGTAATGTAGAATGATATTTCCTAAAACCGAATTGTGCTGCATTAAGAATATTATTACCATTAACATAGGTTATCAGCGTATTGAAAATGTGCTTTTCCGTTACTTTAGATATCACCGTTTGTATTGCTATAGGACGATAATGACAGGGTTCGGTGGGATTGGTAATTTTTGGTACGGGTACTACTTTAGAGATTTTTAGGTTCTCACTTACATAGTTTTCAGCTATACTCTGGTTAATTATCTCAAGAAAAGCATATTGCACATCAGCATGCTTAATTAAATAGTTGAAGTATATAGGTGCTAGTTCAAGGGAGTCAGTTGTTCTTGAATTTTAGCTCGCCTGAAAAAGGCAGCGTATAGAATCGCACAGTCCGTCCGTTCGTCCGTCCGTTCGCCAACACTGTAACTTTTGAACACAATGACGGAAGTTGGCACTTGGCAAAAACTTAGCGAAACTTGGCAAAAACAATGCCTATAGACCGGTGACGAACCCTATTCATTTTGGTTCAAATCGGCCAATAGGTTTCTGAGATGCCGCGCGCTCACTTTGTCTTCATTTTGATAGTTAAAGTAAAAAAGTGGCATAAAATTGACGTCAAAAGTTCAATTGCGTTTCCTATAAATTGTTAGCTTAGATGGTGTATAATATTTTACTCCGCTTCGACCAAAATTAAGATCTTATAATAAAGTAAATAATACCGGTAAATAACTATTATAAGACGAAAATAAATCTATTTCTCAATTGTATTGAAATTGATAGTCAAATTTACATTTTTTGAATTGTTTATCATTATTATAGTCATTATCAACCGTTTTTTAGCTCGCCTGACTAAGCAAGCTTATAGAACCGAACAGTCCGTCCGTTCGTCCGTTCGCCAACACTGTAACTTTTGAAGTCAAAGACGGAAGTTGACCAAACTTGGCAAAAACAATGCCTATAGATCGGTGACGAACCCTATTCATTTTGGTTCAAATCGGTCAATAGGTTGCTGAGATGCCGCGCGCTCACATTGTCTTCATTTTGATAGTCAAAGCAAAAAAGTAGCATAAAATGGACATTAAAAGTTCAATTGCGTTTTTTATAACTTACTAATAGGATAGTATATAATATTTTACTCCGCTTCGACCAAATTTAAGATCTTATAATAAATTAACATTATTATAAGATTATTATTTACATTATTATTTACATTATTTTCTGTTTATTTTGTTACTCAATATTAGTCAATTTTGATTTTCTGTGTATTTTGATACTCAATATTATTCAACTTGTGTTTACATTGTTTGAAAGTTTAAAAGTTTGTGTAATTACACTAGTCGGTTCAAAAGTAGCATTTCTGTTGTTATTATTAGTACATATGTTTACAAAATAGTCATTTAAACAGTCAGCTTCTATATCGACAATGTTTTGTGTTTTCTGTTTACCTATGTGTACAACATTTTTCAATGCCTCATGAACACCTGATTTTTCAAGGGGAATTTGCATGGGGAATTTGCATTGGACTTAGCATGGGGAATTAGCATGGCGAATTAGCATTTGACTTAGCATTGGACTTAGCATTGGACTTAGCATTGGACTTATTATGGGGAATTAGCATGGGGCTTAGCATTGGACTTATTATGGGGAATTAGCATGGGGCTTAGCATTGGACTTAGCATGGGGACTTACATGGGACTTAGCATTGGACTGATGGAAGTTAACGAGCTCATCGATAAACTCAGACTATACACGGAAGCTCCTCCCATTTGGTGCCAGGTATCCATAGGGCCACTTGCCATGGGGCCAGGTGTCCGGGGGGCCAGTTTCCATGGGGCCACCTCGCCGGACACGCTTTTTAGATGTCCAATACTATATCTTAAATAATTTTAGATTAATACTTTATTCGTTCGACAAACGGATTTTCTAATATAAGGTACGCATTTACATTCTAGGTTTACAACAGTATGGGAAAGGGTTTACGAACATTGAACTCTCAGAGGAAGTACTGTACCTACCATGTTACAATCTCGAAAATCATTACTCCCTTTATTTCTTGGAAGGAATCAAATCTGATGGAACTTGTCCTGTAAATAACTCTCGTAGGCTTTAATTCTAATTATTTTAGTAACTTGTAATTACTCCTATAATTCAAATTTAGAATCCTCCGTCTAAACTGAATCAAAGTAATAATAGCGCTTTGGTAAAATGGAACACGTATGAAGGATTCAGAGTCAACATGAGCAGTCTATGGAATAGAAGAGGAATATTGCTTTGTGTCGAAAGAAGCGTTGAAACGGATCCGAGCAAGTGGGAACCCGGGAGGACATGTTTCTCATATGGACTACAATTTCCCCTAAGTACGTTAACATTCTCTTTTCCGATAAATAGAAAGCCGTATACAGGGTATTGTCTTCATTTTGATAGTCAACGAGAAAACGGGCATTAAAAAGATGAATTTCGTTTCTTATAAATTGCTATCCTATCTTAAATAGTATCATATGAGCACCTCCACCGTAAAATGACAAATGTCAATTGCTATGAAATTAAATTTTTAAAGTTAACAAAATTTTATTTCATCTGAGATTTATCATTTCACGGTGGAGGTGCTCATATAGTATAGTAGTATATCAGTAAAGTGGTAAATAGTATAGCTTCTAAAGAGCATTAGATAGCATAGTAAAGCAGCTACAACCGGAAAACACCGGCTATAGATATGAAATCAAATTTTTTAAAATTTCCTTTGATTTTGATAGTCAGCATTAATCTATTGTGATTTTATGTTAATTTTGCTATAAAATATTGATTTATTTTTAATTTTTATTCATTCTTATTTTGAGCTATGATAAATATTAATCTAATATGAGTTACTGTTAATTTTAATAATCAAAATTGATCTATTTCGACTAGTATTCTATCACATATGTTCACACGGTTCCCCTTACTCAGGCGAGCTTCTGTTTCGGCCTGCTGCAGGATTGTGTAGTAAAACCGAAATTCTAGTTCGCAAACTATTGGTTTTCATTGGGTGTAATAAAAATTAACGTGATCTGATCAAAAAATGTTTGGTTTAAAAATTATTAATTAAAATAATTTCTATATAAAGTGTTGTTTATTTAAAACATTTAATTTGTATTAAATGTTTCCGTAAATCGCTTCAATCATTTCAAATATTTTACCCAAAACTGCCAAATTAACCGATGGAAGCAGTTAAAGTTTAAAATTTTTGAGTAGACGATAATTTAATCAAAAATGTCCAAATGTTTTCAAAATGTTAAAACACAATTTGGTCGTAGTATTACTGAACTCTGAAATTCGGTCGACGAGCTTTACCAACCAAATAACTTTAAACCATTTATTTCACAGGCTTACAAATTTTTCCACGTTCCCGCAAAATATTCCATGCTAGCTGGTTGTTTGTATTTCCAAAACGTCTTTCGACATTCAAAACGCGTTTGATTTGCAGTAGTACGGAAACAAATGTTACGATAACTCATGGGTAAAAATGTCGGAATATGAGATTAATAATAATTAAAAATGTAATATGAGATATTAAATAATGATTACATGCAGGTCCAAGAAGAAATTTAATAATTTACTAAAACACTATGAAGTCAGTAAACCTGAGCATCGTTTTGTAACCGAAATGGAAATATCAAACTCTCAGTTGAAGAAGGGTGATGTTATACACTGTACTAACCCTTTTAACAAGAACAACACGTTGTTACACAGTTGGACGTTCTCGAATCCTGTACCCCTACTCATCTATAATTCTACTGCAGAGAGATTCGTTTGCAAGAGTTTTAAGGGTTACAAAAGTAAAATGCTGCAAATAGAATGCGATGACATTTCACAATGTCGCATGTGGGACAAATATCTACAGTACAAGGTTGTCAATTTCATGATTTTCGGAATGGCCGTATCTATTTAAAGATTTTGATAATGAGTAATGATACGCAAAAGATAATAATTACTATTTATTTGTTGTAGAACGGGTTTGATGTTTGTGGTGAGCAATTTACAACTTTAATGAAGGGAGAAAATTGTGATTGCTACGGTTTTTCTTGTAAATGTCTTTCACCAACCAAACGAGCTGTTGTACAATGTCTGCATGAGGGCAAAGAGGATAATCCCGAAATTTTAAAGGAATTATATTTCAAAGGATATGATGGAAAGACATGTGAGTTTACATTATTATTCGTATTTCAGTAATATTTTAAAGCAAAATGACAGTCACTAATTGCGTATTTAATGACCCGATGGAGGCATATCTTGTAATTGTTCCACTGGTTTTGTGGAACTACAATCACTGAAATTCATAATTATAACCACATACTGAGATAAAACTATCTGGCCAGTAGAGCCACGAAAGGTCCTTAAATAAAGTAAAAAACTGTACAATTGTATTGTCGGATACCGATTTAGTGGTATGAGTAGAGCGGATATCGAAAATATGCAGGTTCGATTCATGAAGTGACTATCAAATCTTTACCAAATACATCAGATATCTTAACCACTAATTTCTAATTCACCAGTTTCATTTAACCAAATTATACTATAAGCCATACAAGCTACGAAGCAGATTCAATTGTCAGATAGTCACATATATAAAACTTCAATGAAAAATATTACGCAATTACTATCCATTTCATTATATTTAAGATACACGATCTGATGTCAAAACGAAAGCAATTGTAAAGTTAAAATGTTTGAACGAAGACGGTTATTTCATCTTTGGTCTAAGCGTCACCTGTTCTTGTGAAGGACATTCTTTTTTCCACGCTCATGGAATACGTTGGCTTGTCGTTTTTACTAATGGCTCAATACAAACCATTCCGAAAGGTACAAATTGATGTTGTTCAATAATTATTAATACGGCCACGCCATAGTAGGATGCGCAAATGATTTTCAAATAAAACTTGTGTTTACAGATATCATAAGGTACAAGGAACGTCCAACAACAAAAGACGCCTACAATCCATTGAGCGTTGTTGACATCTGGTTTAAGTTTAGCGACATGAAAAGCATCATTTGTGCTGTTCCAGTATTAAATACAAAAGAATGGCACAACGCCACTGAACATATTCAATATATAGGTATCCCTGACTCTGATTTGTTTATGATTAAAAAGAGTTTCTAATGAATTGATAACTAGTAAAATACTTTAGATGGAATGGCTCCCAAAATATTATCTCTGGAAGCAAAAAAAGCATTTACTGTTGGAGAGAAAGGTCAAAGTTTGAGTTGTGTCAGCGAAGGTCGTCCAACTCCCAATGTTGAATGGTTACGGGAAAATGAAGTAAATAACTTAATATTTTTGGTTTCTAATTTAATTTAGGTTTTCAGCAATCGCAACCTGCGATAGAATATTATATAACTCCCGTCAAGCAAAATATTTATTTATTGATTTGCTTATACCGTCACATTAAATTTTGATTTCACTTAGGAATCACTCACATCACAAAGAAAGGTGAGATATTATGCTATTAAAACTTAAAATTTTAAACGTTCAAATGACAGCAATTCAAAATGACCAATCTGATCCAAAGCAGATCTGTTTTATAGGAATGTACAATCTGTTTGTTTGTCTGTCCTACCATCCAAGTGAAGTTAAGCTTAAAAAGGGACAATCATGATCAGGGCCGCAGCGAGGGGGGGGAACCGACCTGCCGCCTGCCGGGCACCGACCTGCCCCCCCCCGAAATCGAGAAAAATAAAGAAATGTTTGTCTAAATTCGCAAAAAATCGCTAAAATTTTTTCTTGGTGCCCCTCCCGAAATTTTTTTCTGGCTGCGGCCTTGATCATGATCAAGATCAGCCAAACCCCAGTATATAAAGCGTGTTTAAGCAATTAAACATTTAGTAGTTAACTTTAGTTCTCTATATATTTAGTAACATTGAAAACAGCATGAGATGCGTTGCTAGAATGGTTAATAGTTTGGTATGATTAAGGCATCATAACAATCGAAAGAAGGTCATAAGGTTAAAGTTGATAAGAAAATGTGTTGCAATCAGTGTTGAGAAATTGACCAATTTTTGAGGTTCAGTTGGACCCGGCCGAGGAGGCAAAACGGCAAGAAAATTTGAAAAACCATTTAATTTTAGGTAGCCATGTTGTAAAGTTAGCTAAAAAGTACGACATCTGATTGAAAAGTACGATTTTTATCAACTCTAAAGCGTTTAATTAAATTATCCGATTCAAGAATATATTTTTTGAGATTTGACACTTCTAACCGTGTTGACTGCTCTTTGGGTGTGTTTTTATAGCGGCCAAACGGCGTAAAGCGGCTTCAAACCAACTATAGCTGGGTGTAAAAACACCTAAAACAAAAACCTAATTTTACATATGTGAATTATGCAAATGTCGATGTAGGATATAATGTAATGACATTTCAGATAATGCAACGACCTAAGTAGATAATGCAAAAACATCAGTAGATAATGCAAAGACATAAGTAGATAATGCAACGACCTAAGTATATAATGTAAAGACATAAGAATGTAAAGACATAAGTATATAATGTAAAGACATAAGTATGTAATGTAAAGACATAAGTAGAGAATGCAAAGACATAAGTAGAGAATGCAAAGACATAAGTATAGAATTCAAAGACAAGTAGAGAATGCAAAGACATAAGTAGATAATGCAAAGACATAAGTAGATAATGCAAAGACATAAGTAGATAATTATAATACGCCCGACGTTCCTACAATGATTATGTTGATTATGACCTATATTATTAACTTGGGTTGCTACTTTTACTAAGCCTGCACTTTTCCCTCCTATAATGTGGAACGTTTACGATCGCACACTTCAAGATCTTCCACGCACTAAAAATTCTGGAGAAGGGTGTAATGATTCCCTTCATATCAAATTCAGATTACCCAACACTGGTGGCCTTCCAAGCGGTTTGTAACGTCATAAAACGTTATTATCTGTGCTACTTTTATACATGCAGTTGGCATGGTTTAGTAATTTATATCTTCTTAGATGGTCATAATAACTTTAATTTATGTACTGCATCATATTATCTTATCAGAAATGTATATACAAAATTTTTGTTTATAAAGCAAATTGAATCTCCATTAAGCGTCTACGGTGAGAAAAACTTCAAACATTTAATATTTTCGGATTGCAATGACACGTTGGATGGAGAATATGTGTGTACAGCCTCAAATGCATTTGGAAATACTACTAAATCTTTTAAAACATCGACAAAGAAAGGTATGGAAATGTTAACTGCGTGGATTTAAACTAATTGAAGAGCAATAAAGAGATTTTTATGCACATTTATAACTTTAGATACAGATTCCGCATTTGGGATAACCTCGATTTTCATTCTGACGACATTGATTTGACTTTTGATATCCATATTGCTTATTGTGTATTTCGTACGCCGCCTAAGAGCCTCGCAGGTGAGTGTATTTATAATTTAAAACTCCTAAATCACTTAGAGTTACAAAGTCTATTTTGAGCCCCAAGCGTATTTACAATTGGAAAAATTGTTTATACAGCGAATAGTTGCCCGTTTAACTGAGTCGGAGATAGAAGACTTTTTTCAAGGGAACGAAAATCCACAGTCCAAACAATCAAAACCGTTCGCATTACCATATGACATGCAATACGAAATGGCTAAGGATTCTTTCGAAATAGGTCAGATTATACTTCGGAATTCTTAATATGTAATTTCAACATTATTGGTTTCATTTTTGATATTCCTTAATTCCTACAGAAAAAAAACAAATTTTGGGCTCAGGAGAATACAGAACTGTGTACAAGGGAAACATTCACACTCGAGGGGAGTTTGCATTTAAAACGACAAGAAATATCTGCTCATCTGAAGGTCTAAAAGGAATGCTTTCCGAATTGAAAATAATGATCTACGTCGGTGGACATGAAAATATAATCAAATTAGTAGGAGCATATACACAAGAGATTAAATCAGGTGACAACTACTATTTTAACAAATGGAAATAAATATTCCAAATGCAAATAAATAGACCGAATATTGTACAAATTACTTGAATCAAAATATGATTTCAATGTACTTTTAGGTGTATTGTTCATTGCTACTGAACTTTGTTCGATGGGATCTTTACATAGTCATCTACGAAACATGAAACAAGAAATTTCGGAAACGATTGATTTCCTCAGGTAAAAATGTGAAAGGGATTTGATTTGTCGAAGTAATTTTGATTATTGCAATTCATTTGCAGATCGGAATCATACACAAAATGTCTACGATGGTCAGAGGAAATTGCCAACGGGATGGATTATCTTTCCTTGAAACATGTATGCACAAATAATAAATAAAATTCAATTTGTAGATATCCTTATGCATTATCGTCTTCTGGTTTTCATTTTCTGTATTCAGGTAATTCACTCGGATCTTGCTGCCCGGAATATTCTGCTGACAGAGAGGGAAGTAGTGAAAATATCGGATTTCGGATTAAGTCGTCGGATGTATAATTACGTGGACTACAAGAAAACGGACAAATCAAATCCTCTGCCGTGGAAATGGATGGCTATCGAGTCTCTTAGAGAAATGACCTTCTCCACTCAATCCGATGTCTGGGCCTATGGCGTCACTATCTGGGAAATATTCTCTCTTGGAGACGTCCCCTTTCCTGGAATATCTTGGACTATTGAGTTCGTGGAGATGTTGGACCAGGGACTCAGAAATCTGAAACCAAAGTATGCCTCCAATGAATTGTAAGATTCTATGGTTGACATTATTTCAATACGATTGTAGATTGCATGTGCCAAGATAGATATCTTTAGCATAACATGAAATACAAATATTGATGTAACAAGCAGTCTTTCAAACTTTTTCATTCTGCCCCATAGGTACAAGATTATGCTCTCCTGTTGGAACAAAAATCCTGCGGACCATCCTGATTTCAGTTCCTTGAGATATTTCTTTATGGATTACGTAAGCCTTAAATAAATCAATATCAACTTTGCACAACGCCCATCACATGTTTTTCGTGTTAAACTAAAATAACTTATAATAGTTTTTATTGATAACAAAATATTCAACATATTTTAAGTGTGTTAAATTTGAGAAACACTTCTCTCCTTATAGAAAATTGAAGATTTGAACGGCGACTCACCCAACTGTCCAAACCAGGAAGACCTTTATATGGACTTAAATCCTTAAACTATTTCAGGTTTTTTTCCCAAATTGAAGCTGTGTTAAATCAACGATCTTACCGAAAGAGAGAAAGAATCCGCAATAGTGTCTGACAATAAAGCCTTACAATTACAATTTTCAGTTTGGAAGAAGTATCCATTCTGTAACAAATTCAAATTAGTTTAAAATGTATTTACTTAGTTATGCTCATAGTTAGTAAATTACATTTAAATATTACTACTTAACTATAATAAATAATTTAAGTATAACTATTTTGCAATAATTTAAATAATGCTAATGTCAAGCAAGGAAGAAGAATTTGGAACCGCCTAATGCTTTGCCTTATTTCAAATATTGAACTACCCGATATATTACATTACTAACAACCTTGTGCTTTTTTAATCAAAAATGAATAATTTACTATTTAGGCTAACATTTTAAGCAAAGTGTTTTTATTATGGCCTTGTTTAAAATTCAAATTTTTTGAAACTCAACATATTTTGTGTCTTCGCTTGAAGAGTAAAGTTTGCTTAGCATAAATTAATTCCAAAAACTGAGTTTTCAACAAAAAGATAATCTTTAATTAAATGCAATGCATGTGATTGATATTAAATTAATATCATAAATCACTAACCTAGCTTTATTACAGACGATTAAAATTTTTCTACAGATTTCAGATTATACATTATATTATAATGTATCCGCTGCAATGAATGTTGAAACACTAACAAATTTATTCTGATGCAATAAATGATCACAAACAGTTTTTTTACGTCGTACATAGATCATATTTATTGTCTTAATTATTCTTGCTAAATAGATAGTACATAAATAGTTTTATGCGAAAATTGACAACAGGAACTTTAAAAACATGAAGTTGTGATATGATGCATGCAAATGAAAGGATTAACTTCGTCATTCCTATACATTTTTTAGCATAAAACCAACTCCACCATGCCTTTCATAGTAGAAAATTTCTCCTCTAAATAATAAAACAAATCGCTCACCAATAATTACAATAGAATAACAGGTCAATAAATTAGTGGAAAAACGTAGAAACGCTTAATACAATTATTATTAATCGATTAGGGATTGAAATTGAAACTTCAAAATACATTACACTATTTTGTTAAACTTAAATGAATAAAATTACTAGGATTAGCTGATCTAAGGTTGTAAAATGGTAAAATCTTATTTAATTTTGTATTTTTACAAATATAATAATAAAGTTCTTAACGACATTGGACGTAGAGTACTATAGGCAATAATAGAATTTATAACTTCATGCTTCATTTCGGCGGTGTTACTTACTAACGGCGGCGCGGCGGAGCCATTAATAAATTGGGACAGGGAAAAGTGGGTGGAAAAGTATTAATAAATGCATTACTAATTTTACAAAATAAAAACTATCTACGGCAAATGGAGGCAACAAAATCCACTAACTCATTAAATTAAACTTTATCCAGACCTTTACAATAACAATAAAATGAAAAGCAGATACGAAAATTTAGGGAAATGTTCGGAGAATTACCGGATTTATAACTTGCATAGAGAAAACTACAATTAATATAAATGAAAGGTTGTGATACAAAAAACCCATGTTAACACATGACTGTGACACATACGTATTGAATTATAACGTACTATAACGTACTGAATTAAGGTATAAAAATACCTTACAGATTTACATGCAAAATTCCTCATTGTTGGTGGCCATGTAGAAGCACAATGGAATAAGTTCGATGCCTGCTAACAATGTAGCACACTTATTTTATGTTTATTAAGATCAGCAATAATCATATAAAATTTTTTCGCAATAATACTTTTCACAAACAAACAAATAATTGTTCACTGATGTAATAAAAACTGCAAATATACACAGGCGACTCAAATTAGAGCCCATTATCACTGCTTAAAGTTTTTCCAGACTGTGATGCAATAAGTATTTATAAGAATGTTATTGTACTGATAATATTGTTATGGTTTAGAATAATATACTTTTAAACTTAAGTGCATACTTATATGAACGATACATGCCAAAGCGAGAATGGTATATTATTATAGAGATAATTAACACATTCAAATGCGTATTGTTTGGATAATTTCAGCCACTTTCTATGCAATACTGGAGGAGTTAATCCTGTAGGATGTGCACCTTTTTTGATTGAATTTTGCAGATTGTCATATAGGCAAAAGAAGAATTTCGGAATTGTTTGTCAGATAAAAGTAGAGCAACGAGGGGCGGCTTAGCTCGTTACTTGCATTGTCCCATTACTACTGCTGATTAAATTCTTTCTGATAGGGAAGAATATAATACTTAGTATTTATCGTCAGCGCTTTGTTCGGAGGAAATTATAAAATAATATAAAGGACATAAACCTATGTACAGGGGATACTAAATAGGTTAGTGGTTAGTATTAGTCATTGCATTAGTCATTAGTATAGATATGATATCTGCTATTATAGCGTGGTGCACCATACTCTACTTAGTATTATTTCTTCCATCAAAGGCCAATCGGTTGAAAAATGGAGACGGTTGAATGATATAATTAACTTAACCCTTCAGAACCTGAATTATTTTTTTTTGCAAATCGTTTTCAAATTTTAGTCAGGTGTTAAGGATGCAAAAGCCATGATAAATTATAATTTTGGCGCATGTCGGGTCAAAGGTCACAGAGAAATTTCATGTGTCCATATGGACACGCTAGGCCTTTTGGTTGCTAAATAATAACGAAACACTTGGTTGGGCTGCGGCTAACAGAACGAAAAACTACATCTAATTTATCAGCACATTTACTCAATAAATAACCTAATATGCTTTATATATGAGCATATAGGCCCTAAATATAAGCATATATGTGCTATATATATGCAATACGCTTTATGCAAAAGCATATACGCACTATATATAAGCATTTACGCTCTATATATAAGAATATACATTATATATATAAATATATACGCCCTAGATATATTCATATAAGTTCTATATATAAGCATATACGGTCTATATATAAGCATATACGCCCTATATAAAAGCATATAAGTCCTATATAAAAGCATATTAGCCATATATAAAAGCATATAAGCCCTACATATAAGCATATAAACTCTATATGTAAGCATATACGCCCTATATGTAAGCATAAACGCCCTATATGTAAGCATATACGCCCTATATGTAAGCATATACGCCATATATGTAAGCATATACGCCCTATATGTAAGCAAATACGCCCTATATGTAAGCATATACGCCCTATATGTAAGCATATACGCCCTATATGTAAGCATATACGCCCTATATGTAAGCATATACGCCTTTTATGTAAGCATATACGCCCTATATGTAAGCATATACGCCCTATATGTAAGCATATACGCCATATATGTAAGCATATACGCCCTATATGTAAGCATATACGCCCTATATGTAAGCATATACGCCCTATATGTAAGCATATACGCCCTATATGTAAGCATATACGCCCTATATGTAAGCATATACGCCCTATATGTAAGCAAATACGCCCTATATGTAAGCATATACGCCCTATATGTAAGCATATACGCCATATATGTAAGCATATACGCCCTATATGTAAGCATATACGCCCTATATATAAGCAAATACGCTCATTATATAAGCATATACGCCCTATATCTAACCATATACACCCTATATATAAGCATATACGCCCTTTACATAAGCAAATATGCTTTAAATATAAGTATATTCGCCCTAACTCAATATATAGTTGTCTAAATTGTTCACATGGCTCTACTCACACATGGTGTTCCAAAAACAGTAATGAGACTTCGTAAAGGCCTAGTGTGTCCATATGGACACCTAAGGGTATTATGTCATGTCAGGTCACAATGTCAATCCACAATATGTCCAAATTTGACCTTAAAATATTCTATGACTAACAAAGAGAAAGTTTGAAAAGTTTTTATGTATTATACGGAGGCTAACTATTTCAAAAAGCAATTCGAAAAAATACCTTTTTGCAAAATCCATTTTGGTCCAAGTTATTGTAGTCAACAGTAATTTTTTTCAAAAATAAGCAATATGGAAAAAAAAATTTTTACCAAAAACATTCAAAAATATACCTTCTAGTTTGTACTGGGTACCAAACATAAATTTAATTTAGTTTGCCTAAGGAAAATTAGGTTTAGGTTAAGGTTTAGAGACTTTCTAAATTATTCGCAGGGACACCTTCAAAAATGACCGTTTAAATTATTATTCAGGGACATTTTAAATTATTTCAATGTCCCATTAAATAGCATCCCATTTCATGCCCTACGAATTTCAAAATTATAACTGTGTTAGAAAACTTTAAAGTAAATTAAAATTAAATGAATATTTAAAGTTTTAGTAAATATTTTTTGGATAAAAAATCTACTAAATTGTTTCAGAATAAAAAAATTTTACGAAAATTTTTTCGCCATTTTAATAATAGGTTTTTACAAAATAATGAAAATTTGAGATTTTTTGTAATATCTACTCCGTAACGGGCCCAAAAATTGACTAAAAAGTCACCCGAAAACATAATATTAGAAAATGGTTTCATAATAACACATGCATACGTGACAGTTTTTATACCTTGTACGGTGGACTTTTTAATAAAATGTATTACTTTAGATGGCGGGTTATGATTGAAATTATGAACTTGTATAGCAAATAGCAAGGTTTTTAGTTAGTGTTAATTTCTTTGAAAATACGTGCCAATAAGTCTGAAAATATGGGTCAATAGAGATAGTGTGTATTTATTGGGTATGTTGGCACTATACCACTTTCCATTACACTTGTAATATATCTTTATCACTTCATACATTAGCATGCTACATGTCTATATTTACAACACTACTAATGTTCTAGATCCGGAAATTAGAACACATACCTATGTACTTAACTCACACTATTCCACATGCCTATACTTTAATAATAAGAATTCATTTGCAAGTAAACTTTAATATAGTACATATAACATACCTACTTATTACTTCTCTGAAATTTATGATACTTTAAATTTACTGAATATGTAAGTACACTAAATTAAATATATATAACACACGACCTATGTCTCTAACTGAAACGTGTTTTATATTAAAGTTAACCCAATTCCACACAAAAGGTTGAATTTGTAGTAGATAAACAGAATTTGATGTAAAGACCAATGGCCGCATCAACAAGAAGAAAGAAAACCAATAATAATAATCAATAATATCTATATCAAACATTAAATAATACAGTTTCATTATTTTTTATTTATTGTTGTTTATTATTATTTCAAAACCGCGGATTTCCTTTCTTCATTGTAGATAATACGGTGAGCGTACTGTGTATTTATTATCACTGATTTCCTTGAAAAATTAAAAATTCCCAGTCTAAATGCTTAGCTCAACTGATTAATTTATTTTCAATAACCTCAAGGCATAATCACAGGAAATTGTCGTAGATAATCTATTTATACACTTTAGTAATGTTCGTCGTTCTACTTGAAGTAACATTTACAGTAATGTATATCGAATAGCATAGCAAATCTTAAAATTCGATGATTTGAGCAAACCCCCAATTCAATTTTTGTATAATGCATAAAATGTGCATGCAAGTGGACCAATAAAATACTTCCTTTGTATCAAAGTCAGTTATCACAGCAAAAGTAAAGTAATAAGCAAAGTTATCTATCGTTTATGATTTAGAAATGGTACACTAATTGTTTTATTTTTGTAGTTTTCTGTGCGATATTCTAAAATGAAAGTTACTTCCAAAATAATTTTCCTGTTTGTTATTTTGGATTTGTTTCTAACTAACGTGATTGGCGACGTTACAATTTCTTCGAAAGAAGAGTGCGAAATAACTGATAAAATTCAATCTGTCAACTGCAAAATTAGGGTCCAACTTTATAATGGACGCATGCGCAACAAAAAAGAAGAAGCTTTTGGAGGTTGCTATAAGCACGACAACAATCTAAAAGTTGTATTGAGTACGATATCTTACCTCAAGTCTTTCGAATGCATCTCTGACGATCCCATCACAATTGATTTTGATTTTGGAGAGCAAAAGCCATTGCCACTTTTCACAAAGTCTAAAACGGAACGGATGTCCCCTAATTTCTCCAATTCGAGTTCCTACAAGTTCAAAATAAAAATGATCATCCCAAATGTGCAAACATTCCGTGAGCGTAGAGGAGAATTTTATCGGTTCACTTACACAATTCTCAACCTAAATCAGGCGACGGAAACACAAAATACTGAAATACATTTCTTTTTTTTGGGTAATTAACTTTTTGATTATGCTGTACCTGAACCTGAAGTGATTGCTACATTCTAATTAATTACAAGAGATGGCATGTAATGCAAGTGGAAAAAAATTATTTGACGTTTTAGATTCCATTTTACTTAAATCCACACTTTGATTATTTTGTGAGGCAAATTCATTTATAACATGTTAAATTTTTAATGGGATTTCAATACTTAAATTTCGCTTGCTTTGTACATGCTTTTTTCAGAGTTCAACTAGCCGGTGGGTAGTGGCTAGGGGGCAAAAGTGGCTAGTGGGCGGGTAAATTGATAGGTGGCTAGTGGGCAAAAGGGGCAAACGTGGGCAAAAGTCAAAATGGGGCTAATAGATACACTAAGGGATGTAAAAATTGGCGCAAAATTTTGAATATTAGGTACTTTTGCCCCTTTTGCCCACTACCCACTTTGCCCCTTTTGCCCACTACCCACTTTGCCCCTTTTACCCGGGTGGGTGGGCAAATGTTGTTTTAGCCAAAACTGAACTCTGCTTTTTGTATTTATCAGATAATAAATTGATTTCCTGTTTAAAAGAATTTATTAACTGATTAGAAAAAGTTTATATGGTTACCGTTAAATGAAATGACACAAATGGAAAAGTACATTTTAATCTATCAACACTTTTCAATGACACTTTTTACATCTCTAATAGTATTATAATTATCATCTTATTTAATATCAAATTTTAGTTTAATACTTTATTCGTTGGAGAAGCGGATTTTCTAATATAAGTTACTCATTGGCATTCTAGGGGGTAGGGAAGGATTTACCAACATTGAAGTCTCAGAGGAAGTACTGTACCTTCCATGTTTCAATTTCCATGACCGTTATTCCCTTTATTTCTTGGAAGGATTCAAGGCTGATGGAACTTGCCCTGTAAATAATTTCGGTGACTTTAATTCATATTATTTTATTAACTTAAGGAATAATCACTCCTATGATTCAAATTTAGAATTCTCCGTCAAAACTAAATCTAAGTAGTAGTGATAGGTCTTTGGTAAAATGGAACAAGTATGAAGGATTCAGAGTCAACATGAGCAGTCTATGGAATAGAAACGGAATGTTGATTTGTGTCAGAGAGGACGTTGACAGTGATCCGAGCAAGTGGAAAACTGGGGACACATGTTTCTCATATGGACTACAATTTCCTCCAAGTATGTTTACATTCCATTTTCCGATAAATACAAAGATGTATACAGGGTATCGCAGCAAAACAGGATGGGATGTAGATCTAGGGCTCTAATATACCAGCTATAAGTATTTGATGAGTTAATGGATTTAAAACGATTTTTTATAATACGTATTGTGATAAGAAGGGCAGTTTAAAATTACTTTAATGAAGAAAAATTGATCAATATTGTTTGAAATTCGATTTCTAATGATTTTAGGCCATTTAATGTCAAATCTTATTCATATATTTATATTTATTTAATTCACATCAAATTACGGTAGGTCATTATGCTGTTTTATAAATTCATTTGTTTAAGCTGGCCTTAGTAAGGAAGATTAATGAATCAAACAGTCCGACACTTCTTATAATTACACTGTGTAAAATATTTAATACCGCTTCTAAAGAACATTAGATTGGTGTCCATGAAGTTATATTATGGTAGGATTTACCAAATAGCTTCCATAGGTGGGCACTGGGCACAGCATGGGTCCGGTTCATCACCAACAAACATGCCGAAAACGACAACAACTATGCAATAATCAAAAAAGGGCCATTCGAAAATTACAAAATCGGGTTAACTCAACCTCTTAAGGGACATTCATAAACAACGACAAAATTAGTAAAAATTTGACATTTCCATTCTAATGCATCTATATCAATTTAAAACCACCAAAAATATTAAAAACAGTCAAAAACGTTATTAGGGGCCATCCACAAATGGTTTACATATAAAAGATATGCGATTTCAGTGTAAAACTTTTGACCGGTCGAGAATTTCCTCGAAAATGTCCAAATTTTTTCGAAATATTGCGTTAAAACATAATTTGGTCGTTGTATTAATTTTATCTAGCGTCTGAACTCTAAGACTCGTTCGAGCCTTACCAACAAAATAACTTCCAATCATTTTTTTCACAGGCTTACAATTTTTCCCACCTACCAATCGACTATTCAATGCTGATGGGTTGTTTCAATCCCCAACACGTCTTTCGACATCCAAAACGCGTTTGATTTGCAGTAGTACGGAAACCAATGTTACAATAACTTATAAGTAAGAATGTCCGAGTATGAGTTAAACTAAGTTAAAGTAACTAAGAGGCTAAGTAAAATTGTAATATAATATGAGATATAAAGTATATATAATGATTACATGCAGGTCCAAGAAGAAAGTTAATATTTCACTAAACTACTATGAATTCAGTAAACTTGAGCATCGATTTGTAACCGAAATGGAAATACCAAACTCTCAGTTGGAGGATTATTATATTATACACTGTACTAACTCTTCCAAAATGAACAACACAATGTGAAAGGGATTTGATTTGTCGAAGTATTTTGATTATTGCAAGTCATTTTTAGATCGGAATCCTACACAAAATGCCTACGATGGTCAGAGGAAATTGCCAACGGAATGGATTATCTTTCCTTGAAACATGTATGTACAAATATTAAATCAAATGCGTTTTGTAGGTAATCATTATCGTTTTAATGATTTCCATTTTCTGCATTCAGGTAATTCACTCGGATCTTGCTGCCCGGAATATTCTGCTGACAGAGAGGGAAGTAGTAAAAATATCGGATTTCGGATTAAGTCGTCGGATGTATAATTACGTGGACTACAAGAAAACGGACAAATCAAATCCTCTGCCGTGGAAATGGATGGCTATCGAGTCTCTTAGAGAAATGACCTTCTCCACTCAGTCCGATGTCTGGGCCTATGGCGTCACTATCTGGGAAATATTCTCTCTTGGAGACGTCCCCTTTCCTGGAATTACCTGGACTATTGAGTTCGTGGAGATGTTGGACCAGGGACTCAGAAATCTGAAACCAAAATATGCCTCCAATGAAGTGTAAGATTCTATTGTTGCCATTAATTTCGTAAAAAACACTGCTGATTTAAATTCATATACCAAAATAGATATCTTTAGAATGGTATCAAATGAGCGCTATTGATATAAATACTGATAAAACGAGAAGTTTTAACGTCTTTTGGACTTTTTGACTCTGTCGTGCAGGTACAAGATTATGCTCTCCTGTTGGAACAAAAATCCTACTGACCGACCTGATTTCAGTTCCTTGAGATATTTCTTCATGGATTACGTAAGCCATAAATAAAGCAATATCACCGTTGCACAGTCCTTATCCTTATCACATGTTTTTTCGTATTAAACCAAAACCAAAATAGTTTTAATAGTTTATTATTGATAGAAACAACAAATAATTCAACAAAAATAATTTACCCAATGTAGCTAAGTTTGTTTAATTTGAGAAAATATTCTTCCATTATAGAAAATTGAATATTTGAACGGCGAGTCATCCGACTGTCCAAACCAGGAAGACCTTTATATGGACCTAAATCCTTAAAAAATGTCAGATTTTTGCCCAAATTGAAGCTATGGTAAATCAACGGTATTAATGACTGCGAGAAAGGAGCGCGTAGTAATTTTCAGTTTGGGAGAATATTAATTCAATAACTAATTCAAAAGAGTTTACTCACTTACTTACGCTCATAGTTAGTAAATTACGTATAAATATGATTACTTAACTACAATAAATAATTAAGTTATAACTATTATGCAATAATTTAAGTAATTCTAATGTCAAGAAAGAAGAATTTGGAACGGCCTAATGCTTTGCCTTTCTTTAAATATTGAACTATCCGATACATTCCATTATTAACAACGTTGTGAGCTATTTTATTTAAAAATGAATAATTTACTATTTAGACTAACATTTTAAACAAAAAGTTTTTATCATACCCTTGCTTAAAATCCATTTCAAATTTTTTGAAACTCTCTATTTTGCGGCTTTGCTTCAAGAGTAAAGTGTTTTTAGCATAATTTAATTCCAAAAAACTCCAAGAGTTTTCAACAAATAGATTTTCTTTAACTAAGTTCAATGCACATGATTGATTAATGAAAATCATAAATCACCAACGTAGCTTTAGTACAAACGATTAAAATTATTCTACAGATTATACATTATATTATAATGTAGCACTAAAGAATGTTAAAACATTTACAAATTTATTCTGATGCAATAAATGATCACAAACAGTTTTTTGCGTCGTACGTAGATTATATTTATTGACTAACTCTTGCTAAATAGATTGTACATACCTAAATAGTTTCACGCAAAATTTGACATCGGGACATTGAAAAAGGAAATTCTGATCCATCCAAATGAAAGTATTAACTCCGACTTTCGTATATATTTTTAAACATAAAACCAACTCCACCATGCCTTTCGTAGTAGAGAATTTCTCCTCTAAATAAAAAATAATAAAACCAATCGCTTACCAATATTATACAATTATAATAACAGGTAAATAAATTAGTGAAAAAACGTAGAATGGCTTAAAGGAATTATTATCAATCCAATAAGAATTGAAATTAAAATTGCAATATACATTATACTATACTAAATTTACTAGGAAATTATTAGGATTAGTTTATCCAAAATAACAAAAAGGTAAAACACTATTTATTTTTGTATTTTCACAAGGTTCTTAACGGCATTAGACGAGAGTACTATAGGGAATAATAGGTTTTATAACTTCATGTTTTATATCATTGGATTCAAGTTTAACACATTTATTTAATTTAAATAATGGTGTAGACCCTTCCAACCCCGGAAATTGTTATCCAATAAATAATTCCTGACTCTCTAGTTAAATTAAAACTGATATGAATTTTCTTCAATTTTTTTCCTGAAGGAGACAACTGAGGCGAGGTTGTCGAAAGCTTGACATTAGATTAAAAAGCTATATATATATAAATAGTTTAACCTCGAGAGTTGGACATTAATTTAATACTAATCGATGCATACTATCTTAATATTGTTAATAGATTTATAGTACGGTATTTATGACAATATACGCAGTATCTTTTAGTAAAATATCCATGTTTGTCACAGTTTGGTAATTCTGAGACACTCCATTGCACATTTCAAACGGTTCAGAGTGTTCATAGTTTTATTCGGTCGTGTCCGATTAAGTTAAGTTTTGCCAATGACTTTTTTTTTTGTTTCTTTTGGCTCATTGGTATTGGTACATATATAATTTATACTAGCAGCCTTTTAATAAGGGTTTTCATAATGACATAATGACATACGTCTTCAAGAGGAAAATGATTGATGCAATGCCCGGTTTATCTGTCCTCGAGTGAAGAAGTTTACAGTAGCAACGAATTTCAGATATGTGTTTTGCTGCCCTCTTTTCACCAAATGGAAACTTTAAAGCATTTGGAAACCATTTGCACAAAACATCCTATTTTTGCCACTTAATTAGAATTGTATAGCTTTTATTAAATAAATACCGCGTGAGAATAATGATACAATTTTGTCAATAATAAATACGAGTCACAAAGAAAAAATTAATCGCAATAAGCCACCACCCACCAAATTAGCGGAATTTTGATGTGGTTAAATAACATTGAGTGAGGTCCATTTCCAATAACAGCAGCAAAAACGATATCCAGAACTTTATCTTTATTTTTCTTATTAGACATTAGAGAGTATATTGCCATACTCTTAAGGTAGGACAAATACATGTCGGCTATCTTCCATGTTATTCCTGCACTTTGAAATTGTTCAAACATTTGCCTGACTTCTGGGTATGAATCTCTTGACAATACAAACAGTTAATCCCGTTTTATAGTTTTTGAAGACAGAACGTATTAATTTCTCTATTAATGAGCCAGCCATGTCAACAATGGACCTCGTTCCCATGTGCACGAAAAATGGATTTAGGCTATTTCGTATACAAAACGAAAAGTGGAGATAGGCTATTTGGTTCCTTAAAGGACGATATGCTATAATTATGGTCTTGGTTCTCCGGAAAATCTTTCCTTGTACCATTAATGTCTCTATGAGAAATATGCTTTGCTGATGTGATGCGAATTTAATTGGATTAAAATTTTCAGTATTTATTAAGCTTCGGCAGTGTTACTTATGAAGAGCCATAAATAACTAAGAAAAAAAGGGAAATTGAATGGAAATGTAATAATAAGTGCTTTACTATATAATAGTACAAAATAAAAAAAAATTATGGTCAACAATACGGCAACTAGACCAAACAAATTTCACTAACACAGCAAATGAAACTTTTTCCAGACATTTACAATAACAATGCAATGAAAACCAGATACCAAAATTTAGAAAAATTTTCGGAGAATTGCCGGATTTATAACTTGCATAGAGAAAACTACAATTAACATAAATGAAAGGTTGTGGTAGAAAATACTTATGCTAACTAGATAAACTAGTGCATGTAACAAAAAATAGAAAGTTTTCTTTTATACTATGAAAAATGGATTTCTAAGTACATAAATACTATGACACACTTACGTATTGAATTATTTTTTACACCTTACACATTTACATTACAAATTAAATGCCTAATCGTTGGTGGCCCATGTAGAAGCACAATAGAATAAGTTCGATGCCTGCTAACCATGTAGCATGCTTATTTAATTTTTTTCAGTTATGCAATAATCATAATATTTCTTCGAAATAATACTTTGTGTAAACAAACTTTTAATGTTAAACAAATAATTGCACACTAATGCAATAAAAAGTGCAAATATACACAGACTACTCAAATTAGAACCCATTATTACTGTTTAAAGTCTTTACAGACTGTGGTGCATTAAGTATTTATAAGAATGTAAATGTTTTGTAACTAGGTATACATATTATTATTTCGATTAGTATACTTTTAAACTTTAGTACCTACTTATGAACGATACATGTAAAAAAGAGTATGATATAGAGATAATACACAGTCAAATGTCCTCTGGTCTTTTGGTCCTCTAATGGAAATCAGTATCATGTAATATTGAAACTGTTTGGTGTATGACAATAAAGCTATTACAACTACAAAATGTATTGTTTGGATAATTTCATACACTTTCCATGCATTGCGTTCCTGAAGCAGTTAATCCTGTAAGATGTGCACCTTTTCTGATTGAACTTAGCAGATTGTCATATAAGAAGAATTTCGGAGTTGTTTTTCAGACAAAAGCAGAGAAACGTTTCCGGCGACATAGCTCGTTACTTGCATTGTCGCATTACTGCAGATTCTTTATGATGGGAAAGAATATAATACTCAGTATCGTCTAATCCTTCAAAGAGATGATCAGCGCTTTGTTCGGAGACAATAAAGAGCATAAACTTGTGTACATTGCATACTACATATAGGTTAGTGGTGAGTATTAGTATAGGTATGATATCTAGTACTATTGTGGAGTGCACCATACTCTATCATACTCTCTTATATCTTTCATCATCGTCACTGTTTAACGTAGTACACAATATTTAATTTGAAAAATTGGTCGATATCCCATTTATCTGAGCTCAATAGTTTTAAATAATTGAATCGGTTGAAAAATGGAGACTGTTGAATCATAATTAGCTTAAATATTGTTGCCCTCTGATATTCTGTGGGTTTTTCTATTTTTTTCATTCTGTATAGTAGGACTCACATTTTATTTTGTAGAAACCGATTGACGTCAACAAAGTTCTAGATTTCTCAGCACCACAACCACAACCTGCTAAGCCAAAACACACAACTAATGTTAGAATGTTTGATTATAGTCTATAATATACTTCTGTCAGAAACACTGTCTATAGAATTTGTTATTAATTATAAGGAAGGGCTATATTGAAGTAGGTGAGAGTATTATCAGAACATCTTGTACCTTAATTTTTACTTGTACATTTCATTCATTGATTTTCATATTTATTACCTTCATTATGTGACTGATTATCTAACCTTACTGTTTATTTTAATTTATTACAATTGAATAAAAATTTCTGTTGACAAAATATGACAAAATGACTGGTTATGTTATGTTATGTTATGTTAACAAAAAAGATACTTGGTGTTGACAAAAAAGACACTTGGTGTTGACAAAAAAGATACTTGGTGTTGACAAAAAAGATACTTGGTGTTGACAAAAAAGATACTTGATGTTGAGAAAAAAGATACTTGGTGTTGACAAAAAAGATACTTGGTGTTGACAAAAAAAATTTCGTGTGTTGACAATATCCTGTAAATTCTTTTAACCTGAACAGTGTTGTTTTCGGTTTTAGCTAGTCCCCGGGTTGCTTCAAATAACTTCGAAGGACCACCCTTGTCCTCCAATAAAAACAAAGGAATTTTAAACAGAACGTCTCACGTTCCCCAGTTAAATCAAATTAGTCTCGAATTCACAACAGTTTAATATCGAACAGAAGGAGAATATTTTTTATTGCACATAAGTCGTTTTCAATAACATTTAATGGGATATTCAAAATGTGTAACATGTGTATCTCCGTAAGAGTGTTATGCGTAGCGGTGGTGAAAAGTATTAAATAGGTACTGTTACAATACAATACACACACGCACAAACTCTATTTCCGTTGCAGTTCTTACGTTGCGTAACGTTACAATTCTCCCAAATTATTCTACATATACAACAATATCTCCAATATCAACACAATATAATGTCGATAATTAATTGTAACTCAATTCACTACTACCTATACGTAGTTTGCATCCCTACTCCATGATTGGAAACCCACTCAATAATTGCGAACACAATTCGACAATTTTCTGAGGAGTGGAAATCAAATTAAACTTCTTATTTTCTAAATTAATACTTTCAAACTGACTGTTTACTACCCGTATTTGCCCGACCTGGTCCCCTTATATAATATGAGGCAAATACCAGAACCTACCCGTCTATTACGGAAGACAAATACAAAGTAGCAAATCAGTCCCGAAATAGTGGCTGCTGTCTGGTTTTCTTAAATAAACCCCGCCCACAACAAAGTCTTCAAAAGATCTTCCTAAGTCTACACTGTTTAGGCAAAAACATAGTAACAAGACGTTTGCGCACGGCTTTAGTGTAGTTATAACATAGTATGTATTTCTACACACTTTCTCTTCCTACTCTTTAACATAGAGAAAATTTGGTCAATATCAACTTGCGTAATACGCAGAAACAGAATTTTCCTGTCATTGGACAATCAAAGATGAGGTGAGATTTTCTCCGACCAATGTCTACACACACATGTAGGCCATTTACACGTGTGTCCATTAGTTTCCCCTAAAATCAATATAATTCAATTTGGAACTTATTCTTGTCTAAAAATAACTCAGAGATCCCTTCCAATTCCACTGGAGACAATTTTCCAGATACAGATAAATACTACGTATTACATATTATTTCACATACAAATACATTCTACATTGCATAATACTACATAATACAATTGACTAAATACCCTTGGCCGTTGGTAATTAAAAGGGCTTTCTCTTAATTTGCCATTACAACATGTTGATTAGGGTATAGACGAGAATTGATATCTAGATACAAATTGGACTCCAGATGCAAATAGGACTCCAGATGCAAATAGGACTCCAGATGCAAATAGGACTCCAGATGCAAATAGGACTTCAAATGCAGATTCACTATCAATTTGCCATCACAAGTGTATTCAGTCATAGTAACGACAGCTGATGTTACGGTCAAAGATTAGCAAATAATATAAAATTATCCAGGCTTGTGGCTCGCTTAAGACCATATCCAGTACGGAGTTGGGCGACATCACTAAATCGTCAAACACGAAAATTTTGTGTCAGACGAAAATGTTAAGTTTATATCACAGCCATTTGTTGCGTCTCTCTTGACTATTTAAATACCTGGATACATGCCTGAGGTCGCCCTATCACGCATATATAGGTAGCTAAAATTATTGCTTTTTATCTAATAAGAATTTAAGAGCGTGATTATAATATAGAGATAATGAGTTCTTAGGATAATTTGATGTAGAGTACTAGGCTATTGATAATAATAGGAATTACAACTTCATTAGAATAATCAAGTCTAACATATATTCATCAATATATATATTGTATACAATGTTAGTAGTTTAATACTACGGTAGCTATGATAGCATCCTCAGAATTATATAGGAAAATATCAAAGCTGATATTTGCTGTAAAACAGAATTGCACGTTTCACACACGATTTAAGGTGGTTATTTTTATATCCGTTCGCGGCCAATTTTGCTAAGGATTTTCCTTTTGTTTATTTTGGCTCATTGGCACATATGTCCGCATTTAGCCCTACTATATGTGCCCAGCTAACAAATTTACCGTTTTTTATGAAAATGAAACAAAAATAAGGTAAATAACTTATTTTGAAATTAATAGTCGTGCATATTAATACAGAAATAAGAGAGTATACAATCAAAAGAAGGTACAAATTCGCGCGAAGTGATAGAAAAATTTAAAATTAAACTTCAAAATTTATCAATAATGATTTGAGGATTTTTTTGTAATTTAGCTTAACAGTTAAGTGACATAGTTAAAGAGTGGGGCAAAAGTGGCTAGTAGGGTAATTTGCTAGGTGGCTGGTGGGCAAAAGTCAAAATGGGGCTAAATAATACAGTAAAGGATGTAAATATTGGCAATAATTTTTGAATTTCAGGTACTTTTACCCCTTTTGCCCTGGCAACAACGAACGTTAAAATTCGCTCACAGCGAAAAAAAATTTATTATTTTAACTTCTTTGAACGCTAACAAATTGTGTTCTAATATTTAGGGATGAAAATTTTCCATTGTTGAAAGACTTTATTTGATATAGGTAAATGTTTTTCCCGATGGCTTCTTCCATTTTCCTTTCTGTACATGTGAGGAATGGGAATCAGGAACAAACATTTTTCTGGGGAAAAAAATCATTTTTGACCCTGTCAGTAGTTATATGAAAAAAAATCTCTTAAAAAGGAAAGCAAAATAACTTTTGAACCCCTGAACCGATTTTGATGAAAGTTGGTATGAACATAAGTATATCTCCAGATATTTTTTGAAAGAGCTATAACGTTTCAATTTTTAGATTTCAAAAGACCCGGCAGACTTTCAAAAAGAGGTGTTGGTCGGGTTTTTACTAGAAATAAAAAGTTATTTCGAATATCTGCTCGTTTCAAACTACACTTTGAGGGCGTATCAAGTATTTCACTTTCGGTAAAACCTGCCCGGTGTCAAAGGTCAATCCTTGGTATTACGAAGAATTTCACCGTCTGAGGTATTTATCGAAAGCTAACGAGGACCCCGTGTTCGCTAAAAGCATTTTGGCTAATAATGACCTCTAAAAGAGTTCAAGGGTCATATAATACAATAATACATCAATATTGATCTATCTGAAGATTTCGAAAAAACATGCATGTTTATGCATATTAATGACTATTAATGAGTATATTTATTTTAAAAATTAATTCGCTTGAAAGCCCATTTAATAAGTATCATATCTGTCACACATGAATATCTATCAAACGTTAAATAATAGTTTCATTATTTTTTATTTACTGTTGTTTATTATTATTTCAAAACCACGGATTTCCTTTCTACATTGTTAATAATATACGAGGATAGAACTATGTATTTATTTTTACTGATTTCCTTGAAACATTCCCATTCTAAATGCTTAGCTCAACTGATTAATTTACTTTTAATGACCTCAACTCATAATAACAGGAAATTGCTAAAGTCATAGATAATCTATTTATGCTTTTATGTTCGTAGCTCTATTTGAAGTAATAAAATGTGCATGCAAGTGGGCTAATTAAAGCAAGTAAACTTTCCTAGTATCAAAGTCAGTTATCACAGCAAAAGTAAAGTGATAAAAGTAATAACCAAAGTAATAATTGTTTTATTTTGTAGTTTTCTAAGCAATATTATAAAATGAAAATTACTTCCAAAATAATTTGTTTGTTTGTTATTCCATATTTGTTCCTAACAAACGTGACTGGCGACCTTAAAATTTCTACAAACAAAATTGACCTAAATACAATATTGAAATGCCAATTTACTGATAAAATAAAATCAGTCAACTGCAACATTACGGTCGTCATTCGTTACTATAAGATAGAAAAAGCTTTAGGAGGTTGCTATAATAACGACAACATTCTAAAAGTTGTATTGAGTAAGGTAACTAGACTCAAGTCTTTCGAGTGCATCTCTGACGATCCCATCACAATTGATTTTGACTTTGGAGACCAAAAGCCATTGCCAAAATTTACAAAATTCAAAACGGAACGGATCGTAACTGATTTCTCCAATTCGAGTTCCTACAAGTTCAGATTAAAAATGATCGTCCCCATTGAAATGCGTCGTCACACATTGGTAAGATAAACAGAAAAAAACTCCACGGCTTTATGTTTTTCAATTTGATAGTAAAAAGGTTTTTTGGAGTCTAAAAGGACATTATAAAACGTTTTTATTTATTGGTTATTCCTTAAAACCCGAATTCGGGTATTAAAATTGAAAGATGAATAACTCGGTCAAAGGTCAACGTAGGGTGCTGAAATTTGCACGGCTTATAGACCTTATTAAACCACTTATTAAAACTTTTTGAATGATATATATATTGCCTGGATTTATTGCACATTGCTGTGAGAGATATTTAAAATATGAAAAATATTTTCAAAATTTGACCTTCAATATCTCCGAAGGTCGCAAAAGTTATTTGGCCCAAAGAAACTTCAAATGTATGCCTACACTCTCCCGTGCTGTTCAGTGCTGAGTTTAGCTGTTAGTGGGGACGTGTAGGCATACATTTGAAGTATTTTGGGCCAAATAACTTTTGCGACTTTTTGCAACCTTGGGAGATATTGAAGGTCAAATTTTGAAAATATTTTTCATATTTTAATTATCTCTCAGAGCAATGTGCAATAATCCCAGGCAAGATATATATCATTCGAAAGGTTTTAATAAGGTCTATAAGCCGAGTAAATTTCAGCACCCTATGTTGACCTTTGACCGAGTTATTTATCTTTCAATTTTAATACCGGAATTCGGGCTTTAAGGAATAACCAATAAATAAAAACGTTTTATAATGTCATTTTAGACTCCAACAAGCCGTTTTACAATCAAATTGATCAAAATAAAGCGCGTGAAGTTTTTATCTATTTATTCTACCAATGTGGCGTCGTGTTCAGTCAATAGGTGATAAATTTTATCGGTTCACTTATACAATACTCAACCAAAATCAGCCGACGGAAATACAAAATACGGAAATACGTTTCTTCATTTTGGGTAATTAACCTTTGATTATGCTGTACCTGAAGACCTGAAGTGATTACTACATTCTAATTAATTGCTCGAGGTGGCATCTAATGCAAGTGGAAACAAATTATTTGACGTTTTAGATTCCATTTTACTTAAATCCATCATTTAATTATTTTGTGAGGCAAATTCTGTTACAGCATACAAATTGTAAATGTGAATTCAATCAACAGTTAAATTTCACTTGCTCTGTACATGCTTTTTGTATGTATCAGATAATAAATTGATGTCGTATTTAAAAGAATTTATTATCTGATATGAAAAATTTTGTGTAGTCACCGTTAAATGAAATGGCATGACTGACAATGTAAATTTTAACCTACCAAAACTTTTTTCAATGACACATTTTTAAATCTCCAATACCATCATCTTTATTAATTTCAGTTTAATACTTTATTCGTTCGACAAGCGGATCTTTTAATATAAGTTACCCATTGGCATTCTAGGTGCACGTGATAGACCCAAAGGATTTACAAACATTGAAGTCTCAGAGGAAGTAGTGTACCTTCCAAGTTGCACTTACTATGCCCATGCCTATTATTCCCTTTATTTCTTGGAGGGATTCAAAGCTGATGGAACTTGTCCTGTAAATAACTTTCGGTGGCTCTAATTCTAATTATTTAGTAACTTTAGGTATAATCACTCCTATGATTCAAATTTAGGATTCTCCGTCGAAACTGAATCTAAGTAGTGATAGTTCTGGTTCTATGGTACAACGGAATTACCGTGAAGGATTCTTCAGAGTCAACATGAGCAGTTTATGGAATAGAAGAGGAATTTTGATGTGCGTCGATAGAGACGTTGAAAGTGATCCAAGCAAGTGGGAACCAGGGAAGACATGTCTCTCATATGGACTACAATTTCCTCCAAGTATGTTTAGATTCCATTTTCAGATAAATAGAGAGATGTATACAGGGTGTCCCAGAAAAGCGAGATGGGATGTCAGATTAGTTCTAGAGCTCTAATAACCAGCTGTATCTGATGGGTTGTTGCATTGGAAACAATGTTTCATGCACAATACGACCGGCGTATAAAGTTACTCTAACAAAAAATTAAAAATCAATATTTAATGAAATTCGATTTCTAATGATTGTATGCAATTTAATGTCAAATCGTATTTCTATACTTATATTTATTTAATTCACATCAATTATGATAGGTCATTGGACAGTTTCATAATTTCATTTGTTTAAGCTCGCCTGAGTAAGGCAGTTTAACGAATCAAACAGTCCAACCGTTGGCCAACATTGTAACTTCTTATAATTATATAGTATAAAATATTTCATACCGCTTTTAAAGAACATTAGATTGCATAGTAAAGTAACTACAGAAAGTACCGGTTATAGAAATGAAATCACTTTTTAAAAACTTCTTTTGATTTTGATATTCAGTATTAATTTATTTCGATTTTGTGTTAATTTTGATATAAAATGTTGATCTGTATTTAATTTTTATTCATTCTTTTTTTTGAGTTATGATCAATACTGATCTAATACGAATTACTGTTCATTTTAATAATCAAAATGGATATATTTCTACTAGTGTTCCACCAAAAATGTGCACAGGTTCCCTTTACTTAGGCGAGCATCACAGAGTATCTGTTATGGCCTGCTGTAGGTTTTGTGCTAAAACCGAAATGCAAGTTTTCAAACAATTAGTTTTCATTGGATTTAGTCAAATACAACGTAATCTGATCAAAAACTTTTTGGTTTTAAAAAATTATTTATTAAAATTATTTCCAATTAAAACGTTTCTTTTATTTAAAACATTTAATTTGTTCTAAATGTTTCTGTAAATTGCTTCAATTGTTTCAAATATTTTATCCTAAATCGCCAAATAATTCGTTGAAAAGTTTCTTTTTAAGCAAAATGTTGTTATAAGTTGTGTTGCAATATGGTAATGTCTTTATTGTCTTTATGTTATTTCAACAGAATACTACACCACAATAATAAAAAGTAATATTTGTTGTCTTGAAATTTTTGAGCAGACGAGAATTTACTCGAAAATCTCCAAATTGTTTCGAAACATTGGGTTAAAAACAATTTGGTCTTTGTATTAATTTTGTCTAGCGTCTGATCTCTAAGACTCATTCCAGCCTTACTAACAAAATAACTTCCAATTATTTTTTTCCAGGTTTACAATTTTTCCCACCTACCAATGTACTATACCATGCTTATTGGTTGGTTGAATCCCCAACGCGTCTTTCGACATCCAAAACGCGCTTGATTTGCAGTAGTGCGGAAACAAATGTTACAATAACTTATAAGTAAGAATGTTCGAGTATGAGATAATAACTAAGTAAAGATGTAATATGAGATATTAAGTAATGATTACATGCAGGTCCGAGAAGAACGTTAATAATATTCCACTAAACCACTATGAAGTCAGTAAACCTGAGCATCGTTTTGTAACCGAAATAGAAATATCAAACTCTCAGTTGGAGGAAGGTGATTATATACACTGTGCTAACTCTTCCAACAATAACAACACGTTACACAGTTGGAGGATATCACAGTTGAAAAATCCCCAACTTATCTATGACTCTACTATAGAGAAATTCTTTTGCAAGAGTTTTATTTCACACGAAAGTAATATGCTGCAAATAGAATGCTTTGACATTTCACAATGTCGCATGTGGGACAAATATCTACAGTACAAGGTTGTCAATTTCATTTTTTGGAATGGCCGTATCTATTTGTAGATTTTGGTAAAGATACACAAAAGATACTAATTGCTATTTTTTGTTGTAGAACGGGTTTGACGTTTGTGGTGAGAAATTTACAAGTTTTATGAAGGGTCATAATTGTGATTGCAACTACGGAAGTTCAGATTCTTCTTGTAGATGTCTTTCACCAACCAAACGAGCAGTATTACAATGTTCTCTTGAGAACAATAATATTATTCCCCTAATGTTGAAGGAATTGTATTTCAGAGGATTTGATGGAAAGACATGTGAGTTTTCAAGACACATTAGTATTTCAATAATATTAAAACATTACAATGTCATTCACTAATTGCGTCTTTAGTGGCCTGCTGGGGGCATAACTTGTAATTGTGGTTTTGTGGAACTGCAATGATTGAAATTCATAATTATAACCACAGACTTCAGACTACCTGCATGTGTGGAGATATCTCATGAGTCATGGCAAGCATAGGTTTCTTTTGTTTTAGTATTGTTCGAACTTGAGGCCAGTAGAGCCAGAGGAGTTGTTTAAGTAAAGTAAAAAAAAAACTAACTGTACAATTGAATTATCGGATACCAAGGCTGTATTGAGGGGGGGCATTGGGGGCAAATGCCCCCCCCCCGAAATCCAAGAAAAGAGGAAATTTTTTCTCAAAATATCAAAAAAATTCGCGCTTAATACATATAAGTGTATGACGTCATTGCCCCCTCCAAAATCGACTTCTAAATACGGTACTGTCGGATACCGATTTAGTGATATGAGTAGAAGTAGAGCGGATATCGAAAATACTCAAGTTCGATTCCTCAATTGAATATCAAATCTTTACTAAATGCATCAGATATCCTAAATGATTTCTAATGTACCAGTTTCATTTAATCAAATTATGCTATATATAAGCCATATAAGCTACAAAGCAGATTCCATATTTCCTTTGTCATATATACAAAACTTCAATGCAAAGTATTAAGCAATTACTATCCATTTCATTATATTTGAAGATACACAACTCGATGTCAAAACGGAAGCAATTGTGCAATTGAAATGTTTGAAAGAAGACGGTTATTTTATCTTTGGTCAAAACATCAGCTGTTCTTGTGAAGGACATTCCTTTTTCCACGCCCATGGAATACAATGGCTTGTCATTTTTACTAATGGCTCCATACACACCATTCCGAAAGGTAAAAATTGATATAGCATTTATTAATTTATTAATACTCATGACTACAGTAAGCTTTTTTAGATTAATAGATTTCTAAAAACAATACTTATGTTCACAGATATCATAACGTACAAAGAACGTCCAACAACAAAGGACGAATATAATCCTTTGAGCGTTGTTGACATCTGGTTTAAGTTTAGAGACATGAAAAGCATCATTTGTGCTGTTCCAGTATTAAATACTAAAGAATGGCACAACGCCACTGAACACATTCAATCTATAGGTGACTCTTATTTCATTAAGATTACAGATTGATTTTGTGGAAAGTGAATCTGTTATAAAATAACATAATTTAGACGGAATGGCTCCCAGAATATTGTCTATTGAAGCGGATAAAGCATTTACCGTTGGAGAGAAAGGTCAAAGTTTGAGTTGTGTAAGCGAAGGTCGTCCAACTCCCAATGTCGAATGGTCACGGGAAAATGGCGTAAGAATTCATTTTTGGTTTTCAATTTCATTTAAGCATTCAGCAATCGCAATCTCCGATAGAACATTATTTAACATACGATACGCGAAATTGTTTTTTTAATGCGTACTAGATCACATTAAATTTTGGTTTTACTTATAAAGGGTTCTCGTCATAAAAGTGGACTATTTTGATATTGTATGAACAAATTTTACACATTCAAATGGCAACAAATCCTATTTCCAATTCAAAATGTTGATAGTAATTTTACATTAAAATTGAATAGCATACTGTCTGCTTAACGTTACAAAGTAACAAGCGAAAATATTATGGCTGCTACAATGTTACAAACCATTGTATCAGAAATTAGATTTTTTACATTGTCACAGTCATGATAATTTGGTTTATTTGTAGTGTTAAGCAGACGATATTTCTTTATTTGTCGTATTAAAACATTGCATTACCAATCCTATAAAATGGAATGTTCGCGCGGACTTGAGACTTCCTTGATAGGGAACGAATCAGGAGCGAGAAATTGGACGCGTACAAGAGAGAAGAAAAAAGAACCAACGGACAGACTTGCTTTGGAGAGAGACCAGACAGGACGAGATTAGTAGTGCTCCGATATTTGATTGATTTTGGATAATTGATTTTTGGAGATTTGATTTGATTGAATTAATTGTTAATTATTGATCGTGACTTTTATAGATAATAAAAGTCACATTTAGCATTAATTCTGGCTAATTTCTGTTTATTTGACATGTTAGGCAGAGATAGACGATAGCCAACCACGACATTAAAGTACAGATTTTTCGAGATAGTTATTCAAAGAGAGCTTGCCGGATCTGCAGCTTTCATTGTGGTCCTTCGAGTGCCAAATTGGACAGTCCTGTGTTTACAGTCCTAAAGTGATATTTGCGACATTTGAAAATCCAGACTATGGCGGACGGCCCAAGACAAAGTCAAAGATTAAGGGGAGAAAACGCCCGAGAACCGTCAGAAGACATTAACGCACTGATGCGACGGTTGAAGAAGTCGATGATACAAGACAATCCAGACCTGGCGATAAGCATCGATGACTCCGAGGACGATGTGTCAGAATTGAAAAGCCAACCGTCAAGAGTAAAGACTGGGACTTCCGCTGATCGAGCAAGTAGAAAGACATCGAGAAGTTCTGCTGCCCGTAAGCTGAAAACTGACCTGGAAGAAGCTGAAGCATTAGCCGAATTAGAAAATAATGTTGAAGCCCTTGAACTGAAACATTTGAAGAAAAAATTGGAACGTGAGAAGCTGATCTCACAGAAACGACTGAAATTGCAACAAGCTGAAATCGATGATGAAGAAAACAGCGACCAAAAATTGAGTGACAACGACGATGACGTAAGTGTAGATAGCGTTACGAGAGGGCAGCGGGCAGTTCGCGATTGGTCTGTCAAAGCTGATGCCGATGGAAACCCCTTGGTCGACCCAATGCCAGATAGTAGTACGAATCAGTTGGCTCAAGCTATTCTGCAAGCTGTTAAGTCATGTTCAGGTGCGACGAAACCTCAAGAAGACAATCTGAAGAAAATGATGGCTCGACAATCAGTAAGTAAGGATCTACCGACATTTGATGGAAACCCTTCAGAGTGGCCAAATTTTATTGCCGAGTTTCGAGGATCGACCGAGACATGTGGATTCACCAAGCAAGAAAATATGGCTCGACTTCGAAAGTGCCTGAAAGGAAAGGCGAGAGACGCAGTTCTCGCAATGATGGCCATACCGGACAGCCTAGAAGAAGTTTTGGAAACTCTGGAGACTGGATTTGGTAGGCCTGCCTACATTATCAAAAGTTTGATTGAAAAAGCGAAGCAGACACCTTCCCCGAAAGAAGACAAGCCTGAAATGATCATCGAATTTTCTAACGCCGTACGAAATTTAATCAGTACGATGGAGACTTTGAAAACGGCGGGTCATCTGGATAATCCTCAGCTGATGGAAGATTTAGTGAATAAGCTGCCGCCTACATCCAGAAAAGAATGGGCAAGACAAGCAGTTATTTTTGAAAATATAAATCTTAAAGACTTTTCAAATTGGTTGAAAGTTGAAGCGAAAGCAATCAGCCTCATCTCCACACCGACAATCTACTCGGAACCGAAAACTGACAAGAAAGGTAAAAGAAATACCGATCGTGGAGAACGTGTGTTGACTGTGACTGACAATACGAAATCAGATGCCTCCCATTCAGGAAAACAGTGCTGCTTGTTTTGTCAGAAAAACCATGACGTAAGAAATTGTCGTGGCTACTGGAAAGAAGATATCGACTCTCGGTGGAAGCTGGTGACAGATAATAAGGTCTGTTTTTTATGCCTTAAGTTTGGACATCATTCACGTAACTGTAAGGAAGAAGGTTGTGGAACAAACAGATGCCGAGGAAGACATCATAGTTCGTTACATAAGAAATATCCCACCCCAGAGGAGACAAGATCGACACCACAGCAAACAGAGAATCCAAAGGAAACTGAAACTACTGACACATCACATGTGTCACATCATACTACTGTTCTTGAAAAGTCAGTGCTACTGCGAGTTCTGCCTGTGAAGTTAAGGGGACCTACTGGAACTGTTTCGAAATATGCTATGCTGGATGATGCATCGACCTGCACTATGGTTGAATCGCACATAGCTGAAAAAATAGGCGCCAGTGGACCTACAGTGCAGTTCAGACGACAATGGACAAACTCAGTGATCGTGAGTGAACCTTCACAACAAATCGAGTTGCATGTTTCTGGAAAAGATACCGACACCGAATATTTGCTGCAGAATGTGAAAAAAGTGAAAAGTTTGGATTTACCGCTGCAGACAGTAAAGATGAGAGACTTGGCGAAGAAGTGGAGTTACATGAACCCTGGACTTGCCCCTTCTATGGATTGTGCCAAGCCGACAATTCTCATTGGACAAGATCATGGTACTTTGATAATTGCAAGAGAAATTGTTACTGGAGCGGACGACGGACCATGTCTCAGTAGAACCAAACTTGGATGGTCAGCTCACGGTAATGTGCATAATTTCAAAGGCCGTGTTGACAAGCAATTCACTATGCACGTTTTTAAAGATGAGGAAGAGGATTCATTGCATCACCTTGTCAAGTAGTCCTTTAAGACTGAAACTTTTGGAGTTAGAGCTGTGATGAATCTCCCGAAATCGAAAGAAGAAATTCGTTGCAGAGAAATAATGGACAAGACCATTAGTCGAAGTGACAATCGTTGGGAGACAGGTTTATTGTGGAAATCGGACAATATCTGTCTACCTGAAAGTAAGTGCAACGCTTTGTCAAGACTCAAGATCATAGAAAAAAAGATGGATCGTGATCCCGAATATTCCAGACAGTACTGTTTGAAGATTGAAGATTACATTTCGAAAGGATACGTGAAGAAATTACCACGAGAGGAGGCTGCCATTCAAACTGACAAAACTTGGTATTTACCTCATTTCGCCGTGACTAATCCCAATAAGCCTGGGAAGATCCGCCTCGTATTTGATGCCGCTGCTCGGAGCCGAGGTATAAGTCTTAATGAAAATTTATTCGCAGGGCCTGATCAGTTATCGAATCTTGTGGGAGTACTCATGAAATTCAGGCAACGTAAAATAGCCTTCAGCGGTGATATAGCTGATATGTTTCACCGCGTCCTAGTTCGACAGGAAGATAGATGTGCCCAGAGATTTCTCTGGAGGGGAAAGGACAGAGAAAAGCCCCCTGACACATATGAAATGTGTGTCATGACGTTTGGAGCCACGTGCAGTCCATGTTTGGCTCAAGAAATCAAGAATAGGAACGCCAGGGAATTTCAAGATACATTTCCTGAAGCAGTAGAAGCGATAGTAAAGCGCCACTACGTCGACGACTACCTGGACAGCACCGACAATGAATTAGAAGCTGAAAAGAGAATTTCAGAAGTAATTTATGTGCACCAACAAGGAGGATTTCAAATCGTGAATTGGACTTGCAGTTCCCGAAAAGTTCTGCTGAAATTACGGGAAAAGTATCCTGAGTTATTCTCCAAGTTGGAATCGGAAGTGAAAGATATGGATAGCGACAAAGTAGTGCAAATGGAACGAGTTTTGGGTCTACGGTGGAATCCTGACACTGATAAGTTTACATTTAATTGCAGTTTCCATAAAGTAGATCCAGACGTTGTGAATGGAACCAGACGTCCGTCGAAAAGAGAAGTTTTGAAACTTGTGATGTCCATTTTCGACCCGCTGGGATTTGTCGCCCATTTCACAGTTAAAGCGAAAATCTTGCTGCAAGATATTTGGAGATCTGCGATCGGATGGGATGATAATCTCACTGACATGTTGAATGAGAAGTGGATGCGATGGCTGGAGGAATTGCAGAAAATACGCGTGATGAATATCCCCAGAAGTTATTTTGTTGTGCCTGAAAGTACGAATATCCAGCTGCACATCTTCTGTGACGCCAGCGAGAAAGCCTTTGCCGCTGCTGCATACATTCGTGTAGACAATAATACGAATATCATGACTACCCTGATTACTGCCAGGACGAGGGTCTTACCCTTGAAACCGATGTCAATCCCAAGACTGGAATTGCAAGCAGCGGTTATGGCTTGCAGATTGGCACAGACTATTAAGGAAGAACATGAAATAAAATTTGAGACTACTACTTACTGGAGTGACTCCAAGACAGTTCTGTGTTGGTTGCGTTCGGATTCTCGCAACTACAAGCCCTTTGTGGCCCACAGAATCGGAGAAATTATGGAGACTTCGGACATTTCAGATTGGAAGTGGGTACCGACTTTGGAAAATGTGGCGGACGAGGCCACACGAGATTCCTCTCAGTGTGACTTCGAAGAAAACTGTCGGTGGCTTACCGGACCATCCTTTCTGAAACTCCCTAATGAAGAATAGGCGAAAGAAAAAGAGAAGATTAAAATTGAAGATTTTGACGACGTGGAAGAGTTGGAGCTGAAACGAGAGCAGGTTTGCGTGACAATTGAAGCTAGCAGCCGGGCCACTCTTCCAGATATTGAAAAGTTCGCTTCTTATTTGCAATTAATAAGAACGACAGCTTGGGTTAGCAGATTCGTGAAAAATATTAGACTGAAGAAGAATCTGCGACTCAAATCAGAATTGACTCCTGCTGAATTTTTAGAAGCTGAAATGAAATGGTTCAAGCAAGTTCAAAGTGAAAGTTTTTCTGGAGACATTGAAGCCTTGAAGAAAAGAAATCAGGTGGAGAAATCTAGCAGACTTTTCACGCTTTCACCATTTCTGGATGACCAAGAATTATTGCGACTGAAAGGACGAACTCAAAATTCGATTGAGATGACAGTGGAGATGAAGAATCCCATTATTCTTGACTCCAAACATCCATTTACTCGCCTTCTAATTCACCACTACCATGTCCGGGCTGGACATATTGGACAAGAAACTGTAGCAAATGAATTACGACGACGTTTTTGGATAATTGATATTCGTGCCGCTGTGAGAGGAGTTTGGAGCAGATGCCAGAAATGTAAACTGGGAAGAGCTACTCCATGCCAACCACAGATGGGACAGTTACCGCACTGCCGATTACAGAAATATGACAGACCATTTTCAGTGACGGGTCTTGATTATTTCGGGCCCATGGAAATTACGGTGGGAAGAAGACGTGAAAAGCGATATGGTGCGCTCTTCACTTGCTTGTCCACGAGAGCCGTCCACCTTGAATTGGCTTCGTCGCTGGCTACCGACTCTGCCATTATGGCGATTCGCCGTTTCATTTCAAGACGTGGAAATCCGACAGCAATTTATTCGGATAATGGCACCAACTTCCGAGGAGCTGATGCGGAATTGAAGAAAGCTCTTCAAGACTTTGACCAAGAAAAACTCAAGAGAGAAATGACTACCAGGGGTATCGATTGGCATTTCATACCCCCCGCAGCTCCCCATATGGGGGGAAGCTGGGAAAGATTGGTGCGTTCTGTGAAGACTGCCCTGAAAATAACATTGAAGGAACAAGCTCCGAAGGAGGAAGTGCTACGGACCGTTTTAACTGAAGCAGAACATTCAGTAAACTGCCGTCCACTGACTCATTTATCGGTTGACCCGAATGACGATGAATGCTTAACTCCCAATCACTTTCTGATTGGCAGTTCTAGTGGGGTCCGAACACCTGGAGTATTTACGAATGCTGACATGTGCTTGAAAAAACAATGGAGAACAGCCCAGCGACTCTCAGACAATTTCTGGAGAAGATGGGTGCAGGAGTATCTTCCGACTTTAATTCGAAGAACTAAGTGGCATCGAAATTTAAAGCCAGTGAAGGAGGGAGATCTTGTGGTCATAGTCGACAACAACTTGGAACGGAACTATTGGCCTAAAGGAAAAATCGTGAAACTCTATCCTGGACAAGATGGAATAACTAGAGTTGTAGACGTGAAGACGAAGACAGGAATCTTCAAGCGCCCCGTTGTAAAGTTGTGCGTTTTGGATGTGGATACAGATGACAAATCCAAACGAGGGGAAGCGGATGTGCCTTTGCCACCATCCGGAGGGGAAGGATGTTCGCGCGGACTTGAGACTTCCTTGATAGGGAACGAATCAGGAGCGAGAAATTGGACGCGTACAAGAGAGAAGAAAAAAGAACCAACGGACAGACTTGCTTTGGAGAGAGACCAGACAGGACGAGATTAGTAGTGCTCCGATATTTGATTGATTTTGGATAATTGATTTTTGGAGATTTGATTTGATTGAATTAATTGTTAATTATTGATCGTGACTTTTATAGATAATAAAAGTCACATTTAGCATTAATTCTGGCTAATTTCTGTTTATTTGACATGTTAGGCAGAGATAGACGATAGCCAACCACGACATTAAAGTACAGATTTTTCGAGATAGTTATTCAAAGAGAGCTTGCCGGATCTGCAGCTTTCATGGAATGTTTCCATAGACCGTTTGAGATTATTTCTGTCCGCGTGAGAGTGAGTTTATGTACACATTAATGCTCTGTTAGATTTATATACCCATCAAACCTTTTATATCTAACCGTGGATTCAAGAGCACTGTCCAGCTTTTAATATAATAATCTAATTAGATAACAAACTTGGACAACTCATGCACATGCAACATGCACAACATGCAAATTATTTAAATGTTTGTGCCCAATTAAGGCTTGCCCAAATGCGAATGGTATCAATAGAACTTTCGTATCATTATTGTTTCCATTTCCTATACCTTTAAAGAAAGCTTTTTAAGTAGCAGATCTGTTTTATTGGAATGTCCAATCTGTTTTTCTCTACTATCCTTTAGCCCGATAACTCCATAACGGTAAGAGATAATCATTTCAAACTTTCTGTACCTAATCTAGAAGTGAAAAATGAGGTCAAACATGGGACAGGGTGATAAAAATGACCAAACCCCTGCATATGCATGGGCGCAGTTAAAAAATTAAACATCAAAACGGCAAAAAATAAATAAACTGTTTAATTTTAGGTGATTATGGTATAACACTAACTGAAAACTGCGCCATCTGGATAGAAATTATGTGCTTTATTCATTTCAAAAGAAAAAACACCAACTTTAAAACTTTTAATTAAATATTCGATTCAAAGATATAGTTTATGGGATTTGACTCTTCTTACACTCTTACCTTGTTGACCGCCTTTTGGGTGTGTTTTGATGGCGGCCATTTGACTACAATATATTACCCAACACTATTAGGCAAACGGATTGTAATTTAGCGACATAAGATTTCATTATCTCTGATGCTACTTTTTTACATGATTTTAGTAATCTATAGAAAACGTAGACGGTATTAATAACAATGATTTATGTGCTATAAAGATTATTTTATCAGAAATATATTTACATTTTTTTCTGATAAAGCCCATTGAAGCTTCAAACGTCTTCGGTCAGAAAAACTTCAAACAATTAATATTTTCGGACTACAATGACACGTTGAATGGAGAATATGTGTGTACAGCATCAAATACATTTGGAAATGCTACTAAATCTTTTAAAATATCGACCAAAACAGGTCAGCCGCTTTTAACTGTATAGATTTAAACTAAGCAAAAAGCAATAAAGAGAATTTTATGCGCATTTAAAACTTTAGATACAGATTCCGTATTTGGGATTACCTCGATTTTGATTCTGACGATATTGATTTGTCTTTTAACATTCATATTGCTTACTGTGTATTTGATACGCCGCCTGAGAGCCTCGCAGGTGAGTGCATTTATATTTTAAAATTCATAAGTAACCAGAGTTACAGAGTCACAAAGCGTTTTTACAATTGGAAAAATTGTTATGCAGCGAATAATTACCCATTTAACTGAGTCGGAGATAGATGAATTTTTTCAAGGGAACGAAAGTCTACAGTCCACACAATCAAATCCATTCGCACTACCCTATGACATGCAGTACGAAATGGCTAAGGATTCTTTCGAAATAGGTCAGATTATACTTTGGAATTGTTAACATGGAATATTATATATTGGTTTCATTTTGGATACTACTTTATTGCTGTAGACAAAAAACAAATTTTGGGCTCAGGAGAATTTGGAACGGTGTACAAGGGAAACATTCACACTCGAGGGGAGTTTGCATTTAAAACGACAAGAAATATCTGCTCATCTGAAGGTCTAAAAGGAATGCTTTCCGAATTAAAAATAATGATCTACGTCGGTGGACATGAAAATATAATCAAATTAGTTGGAGCCTATACACAAGAGATTAAAACAGGTGAAAACTGCTTTTATTAAATCCAACTAGATATTGTATTTAAAACAGTATATTTTATAAATTAATTCCATGAAATAATATTACCGTGTATTTTAGGTGTATTGTTCATTGCAACTGAACTTTGCTCGATGGGATCTTTACACAGTCATCTACGAAACATGAAACAAGAAATTTCGGAAACCATGGATTTCCTTAGGTAAAAATGTGAAAGGGATTTGATTTATCGAAGTATTTTGATTATTGCAATTCATTTGTAGATCGGAATCATACACAAAATGTCCAAGATGGTCAGAGGAAATTGCCAACGGGATGGATTATCTATCCTTGAAACATGTTTGTACAAATATTAAATGAAATGCAATTTGTAGGTAGACATTATCGTTTTAATGATTTCCATTTTCTGCTTTGAGGTAATTCACTCGGATCTGGCTGCCCGGAATATTCTGCTGACAGAGAGGGAAGTAGTAAAAATATCGGATTTCGGATTAAGTCGTCGGATGTATAATTACGTGGACTACAAGAAAACGGACAAATCAAATCCTCTGCCGTGGAAATGGATGGCTATCGAGTCTCTTAGAGAAATGACCTTCTCCACTCAGTCCGATGTCTGGGCCTATGGCGTCACTATCTGGGAAATATTCTCTCTTGGAGACGTCCCCTTTCCTGGAATTACCTGGACTATTGAGTTCGTGGAGATGTTGGACCAGGGACTCAGAAATCTGAAACCAAAATATGCCTCCAATGAAGTGTAAGATTTTATTCCAATGTTGCCTTTTAAGTCAATAAGAAGCACTCTGCAGATTGAAATTCATATACCAAAATTGATATCTTTATTTTATTATGGTATATCAAATCAGCTCTAATAAATACTGATAAAACGAGAATTTTTAACGTCTTGCAAGCTTTTTCACTCTGTCGTGCAGGTACAAGATTATGCTCACCTGTTGGAACAAAAATGCTACGGACCGACCTGATTTCAGTTCCTTGAGATATTTCTTTATGGATTACGTAAGCCTTAAATAAACCAATATCAACTTTGAACGATGTCTTTCGTATTAAACTAAAATAACTTATAATAGTTTTTATTGATAAAAACCAATTATTCAACAAATTTTACTTTAATTGTGTTCAATTGGAGAAACAATTCTTTCATTATAGAAAATTGAAGATTTGAACGGCGAGTCATCCGACTGTCCAAACCAGGAAGACGTTTATATGGACCTAAATCCTTAAAATATTTCAGGTTTTTTCTCAAATTGAAGCCATGTTAAATTAACGGCCTCAATGAAAGAAAGGAGCGCGAAGTAATTTTCAGTTTGTAAGAAGTAACTATGCTGTTCACTAATTCAAAATCGTTTAACCCCATATCTATCACTTACCTAATATGCTCATATCTGTAGTTAGCGAATTACATTTAAATATGTTTACTTAACCATAATAACTAATTTAAGTATAACTATTTTGCAATAATTTAAGTAATTCTAATAACAAGAAAGAAGAATTTGGAACGGCCTAATGCTTTACCTTACTTAAACTACTAGTGAACCCAGCTAAGGGGGGACCTAGCACTTAAGAGAAATTTAGCAGGCTACCCATCACAGTAACTAAACAATTCCAAAAAAAATCATTGGTACTTCACTAAGATTAACCAATACTGTTATATTTAATTCTTAAAAAGGTGTGCAAAGTGGCACAAAGATATCAAGGGGGCAGTAAAAGGTAAAATCAGCTCTAATAAAAATGCTAAATAAGTTAGTTGATATAGCAACACCAATTTGTATTAGATGTTTTGAAATGCCAATTAATGTGCACATTACGATCATTACAAAATGTCCCTTTCGCTAATAATTTTCATTTAATCACCAATAATCAACTTATGTAATGTAAACTATTATTGCTTTGATGGTATAATATTGTGAAACAACTCATTTCGGTGCTTTAGAGGAAATGAGCATGCACATTTTGCGTTTTTGCTTTTAAGGAGCGTGCATATATTACGTGTGCAGTTGATGGGAGGAGGAGGCTATACCCAAAAGTGTTACAGTCATCACCTGTGTTACACATGGGGGAGGCGGTTTTGCGTTACACGTATTATGTACAGGTTCTCTAGGCTCTCCTACCAGACAAACATAGACACATAGATAGGTAGATACGTATATAGATTGGTAAATTTATTGCATTATTTCAGACGTTGTTATATATTAAAATTGAACTACCCGATACATTACATTATCAACAACGGTGTGCTGTGTTTCATTCAAAAATGAATAATTTACTTAGACTTACATTTTGACCACTGAAGTGTTTTTTCATGTCCTTTGCTTAAAATGCATTCCAACTGCTTTGAAACTCAATATATTTTGTGCGCTTATATAAAAAATAAAGTGTGTTTAAAACATATTTAGTACCAAAAAACTCCAAATTTTTCAATAAATAGTTAATCTTTAACCAAGTACAATGCATGTAATTGAAAACTGAAAATCATAAATCACCAACCTAGTTTTATTATAGACGGTTAAAATTATTCTATAAATTATACATTATATTATAATATAGATCCAATGAATGTTGAAACATTAACAAAGGACGAAATCCACATATTAGTGTAATATTCGGCCCTATCTTAAAATAGGGACTGCAAAGGAATATGAAGTTGAAATTTTGCTGAGGTTTAGATTTAATTCCTTATTTTCAAAGCATGCAAGAACCAGAGTGCTGCACCCTCCCAAACGAGAGATATTAATTATTTTGTAGGCACGGTTTTTGCATGTAATTAATAGGGAAATAAAAATCTGTTACAGAATTTGATATAAAAACGGTATACTGCAAACTCCAAAAGAGATGAAATTCGGGGACATAATTGATCAAATATTTGAGCACAACATATGTAAATTCCAGCGTGCTGCACCTCCTACTTTTTACGTTTCGGCAACCGGAAGAACGTTTTTAGATTTTTATGCTACTTTTCCTGCTACCATAGAGTATGACGTCATATCTGATAAGGTTCTCTATGATGGTAACTATGGTCTTTCTCTATGCATCAATCCATGTTAAGAAAATAAAACAATAAGGTGCAATAACAATAGTCACAGTTGACAGTTTATGTCAGGTTATGGACGATAGAAATGATGGAATGAGGATTGGTACCAACACGTATAGTTGCATAATTTCCCCTCTATTGACAGCAAATATATAGCACCGCACATTGTGACAATCCTTTCTCAGCATACAATGAACTTGAATCATTGAAAGATTTTTCCGAATCATTGCGTAAACGAATTGATTCAAATATATACGAATTAATCTTTTAAATTCCTAACGCTGCAAAGACATAAATATAAGCTATGGCTGTACAAGGCACTAGATTATGTGCTGTAGTCGATAGATTTTATAGTATGTGTACCTGAACTGCGCTACATGCGAGTGCGACACAGTAAATTAAAACTGTTCGATTTTCAGTAACAGAATAATGACATGTGAAAACAATTACTGCTTCATTATTCATTACCATTGCACCACATTACGTTTAGTTTAATCTTTGACCAAATGCTTTCTAGTGTGCACAATTACTTAAAACAATTTATGTCCGTTAATTCCCGTCGTTCTTACAACTAATAATAATAAATAATAATAATTATAATAATTTCAGCTATTATTTTTGATTTCGTTACATGCAGGTGAGCTAAAAGTAAACAAAGAGTTAAATAGTTTTCACACGTAGAAGAGCAGTTGCATTTTTGGTTTATTTTGACACGTAGTCGTAGAGGTGAATGTATCTGGTGCTCTAAATTATAGTAGGTAAAAATAGTGGGCATACAAGATTGCACAAGACCAAATTGTATAAATACGTTTAGCAATTTTCAGTCGAACGGTTAAGGTCTTAGCTCCTAAAATGGCCGTACAGCGTACGTACACACACTCTAGATTGCGAATATGTCAAAAAATCTATTATATTTTCTCACTACCTGCTGCCCAAGCCAAAGTGCCTACTTAATCAAACAAACTTTCGAATTCTTTTGCACATAATTTCGTCATTGGCATAATAATAATATTATCACTGTGCTGTCAAAAACATATGACATTTGCCGACACAACACAGTATAACATTAAATAAATGCATCATTAAAATAAATGAAAATAAATCATTAAAATTAAAATAAGGAAAAAACATTAGGTTTTGAATTAAATGATTATTGTGATTTAGGTTTTAAGATTGAAGAGGTAAACTTTTTTATATTTATTGATGTCAACAGAACAATTCACTCGGATAAAATAATATTTTAAATTAATGCGCTCATAACACAAAACGCAATATTGAGCTATGCATGCATGAGAATGAAATGAAAAGCACAAACTAATTTACTTTTCTTTTCATTCACAGCTTTGCTGTTTTCAGGGAACAAGGTAATTTTCTCTCTGTTGACATTTCAATAATTTTTTAAATTATTGAAATGTCAACAGAGAGAAAATTATGGAAATGAATTTAGAAATTTTTGCCCAATCTAGGAGAGAAGGGCTGAAAGGTAGGGTCAGGGAGGGGGATGGGGCACACGATGGCTATCTAGGTAGATTGACTTCTGGTGAAATCGGGGGCTGCCAGTTTCACCACAAGTCAAGATGCCGAGCGGCTTGGACTGAAGACACGGCAGAGCCGGTCCTAAACAAGTCCGGATGGTCCCTGCTCGTGTGTTCCCATCCTCTCAGGGTAGCGTTGTACCATATATGACTATGGTATTGGTCGCCCCGTCCCTTTAGCTCGCGAGCACGCAGTATTCCCCCGTGGGGTGCGGTAGGCTTGGGACTATCCCGGCCTGTAGAATCAACCGTACTCCACTGTGCACCATATTAGCATGGTGTCACTCAGGAATACTGTCTCGGGAAAATTCTTCGAAAGGTTTAAAGGCTAGTGCATGGAGGAACGGTCCGATGGACCGTTCAATCACCAAATTCAGCCTTTAGGCCTGTTTTTTTCTTTTTTTTGAATTTAGGTAGAACATCCTTTTTATGGGATTTTTAAATAGATAAATTAGGAAGCGGATATTTTTTTGATAAAATAATAAGAATACGGATATTGATTTTGATAAAATAATAAGAATACGGATATTTATTTTGAAAAAATGATAAGAATACGGATATTTATTTTGATAAAATGATAAGACTACGGCTATTTAAATGAATATTTAAAAAACAATAATTATTTATATTATTTTCTAACGTAATGAAATTAGGAATAGAAAGATATTTACTAATTTAAAATGACAAAATCATATGGAACAATAATAATTTCAACTAATATTTTTTTAATCTTATTCAGTTTGATAAACCTATCATAAATGGACCACCTTGATTTCGGAAACATAAATCTTGTAAAAACGTAGCGGTTTTATGAACACCTTTTAAACTGGTATTACATTATTATTTATTTTCATCCCAACAATCTATACTGTATCAAATTAACCTTTCAATGTCATTTATTTTTGTGACAGAGTGAGAAGGCAGATCATATTGCAAGTAACTAGTCTCAAACCTCTGGATAATTTGTTGGACTGATTTTAAAGAAGAAATAGTTGCTAGCAATTCCAAAGAGGACTTAGTTTGTAGAAGTAGAGCGGACATATAGTGATATTTTAGGTTAGTGCTGTAGTAAATCCAAAGACTTTTTATAGAACCCAGCCGTAACAATGCCTCACACAAACTGTGTAATTTGTCATGTAAGAGTCGAATCCAATAAAAGAAAGCATTATGTGCGTAGTGAATACCTCAAATTAAAATGGGAAGATTTCTATGCTAGAGGGACAGGATCAAAGATACCACAAAGATGATGTATTATGTTCTGATTGTCATTCGAAAGTGTATCACAACGAGCGTCCATCGTCCTTAAGCCTACGTCCATTCAATTACAGTCATCTAACAAACTTAGACTCACAGGCTTCAACCGTGTATTCAATGGAGTGTGACGATGCCTACAGTTCAGCATCGGAACCAAATGGAGTATGTGAAGAACTTCCAATCACATTTTATCCGAAGGGTAACTTAGAGAAAGTGGACTCCCAAGCCACAACAGTGTATTCCACAGACAGTGATGGTGCATACAGTTCAGCATGGGAACCAAATGTAGTATTTGAAGAACTTCCACTCACATTTTATCCAAAGGGTAACTTAGAGAAAGTAGACTCCCAAGCCACAACAGTGTATTCCACAAACAGTGATGTTGCATGCAGTTCATCATTATGGGCAAATGAATCGCAAATGTCAATTTATAGTGCATCTAATGTATCTGGAAGTTCTCTTAACGAATCAGCAATTTCAATCACGGATTCGACATGCTTTGATGTTCCTAAGCCTCTCGTAAAAATAGATTTTCCTACCTGTTCTGGTACTATGAAACGCTGTTTCATTTGCAAGAATAGGAATGGGAGAAAAAGTATACCAAAAGATGCCATTTTAGATTGTTTCTACAGAAAGGGAGTATTTATTCCTTTTAACAACAGATGTTGTTCTCATCATATTAAAAATGGAATGTTTACTCAAGAAGCTTTACAGCTAATCGAACCGACAAAAGATTATTTTCAAATGACGCCTATTGAAGTATCGTCATTGCTTCAAACATTATCAGCTCAGAAACAGAATAAAGTGTGCGTTAACTTTGACACAGGCTCTTCATACACGATATCTGATTACAAAAATTTGATAGGGCTAACTCCTGAAAATTTTGACTATTTGTTCAGTTTTGTCAGTTCGCACCTAAACAACAGTTGCAATCGAACCAAAAGGAACGCCTTGGCATTATTCTTGATGAAGATGAGAACGAATATGAACCAAGCGGTTTTAGCCATATTGTTCGGGTTTAGTAACCAAAGTCGGGTCAGTGATACAATTGAAAGTGTTAGAAACATCCTTGATAAATATTTTGTTCCAGAATATCTTGGTTATAAGCATATGCCACGAGATGTTGCTGTTGCAAAACATAAGTCAAAATTTGCTGACAAATTGTTTCATGTCGAACCCAATTCACTATGTGTCATCTGTGATGGAACTTATTTGGACATACAGAAACCTTCTGATCATTACGACCAAAAGAAAACCTACTCAGGTCACAAGTTGAAGAATTTAGTAAAACCAATGTGTATTACTCACACAAATGGATACTTTGTCCATTGTGCAGGGCCTTACTTTTCTGATGGGTCAAATAATGATGCAAATATTTTAAGATCAATGATTAAAGACAATTCTGAAGATGGTTTTAACGGCTTTTTAAACCAAATGACGTATTTATCCTTGATCGCGGCTTCAGGGATATAGTTCCTGATTTGGAGGCTAAAGGATTCAGAGCTTACTCTCCGGCTTTTCTTGATAAAAAGCAGAAACAGTTACCAACAGAAAAATCAAACAGTGCACGTATAATAACTATGGTTCGATACGTTGTTGAAGCACGGAACGGCCATCTTAAAAATTGGAAGATCTTGAAAGAAGTAACTCCTGCAAATACAATTTCTAAATTGCCGTCCTTTACCAGAATCATCTGTTCGTTCATAAATGCATTTTATAAAACCTATGACTTGGACAGCGAAAAGCACCTGAAAATGGCAGATAGAGCACTTGAGCTTCTAAATAGTGAGAATGAATTGCAATCCAATATCGAAAATGTATGGTGTCTAGAGAAAAAGCAGGTATGTTGGGAGTTGGGATCTTAAACATCTTTACCCAACTTTCCTAAACTCAGTGAGGAGGACCTGGAAGATATTACTTTAGGAAGTTATCAAAGAGATCAAGCACCATTGTATTGCAGACGACACTTGAAAAAAGATGACTCCTTTCCAATATATGTCCACAGAGACATGCCGGGGTTAATTCGAGGCAAAATAGATTCAAGGCACGTTTCGGCAAAAGTGTATCAGGTTTGGATTGAGTTCGACAACGAAAAACAGAGATCTCAATCCATTACAGCATGGTACTGCAAATGCCGCATTGGGACAAGAACTATTGGTTGTTGTGGCCATGTGGCATCCATATTGTGGTTTTTAGGATATGCCAGACATCAAGACAAGGATATAATTAGTAGTAAACATTCCTTATCAGATTCAATACTGGATGCCGCAGAAATTCTTCAACAACAGATCGAAGAAGAAAGTGGTAATGACGACGTAAATGTCAACGATGGATCTCAGGACGATTGGTATGATAGACCTTAGAATGCTTCTTATTATTGATTTAGTATCTGTTTTAATTGTTGTTTTAATTATTGATTTTTGTTTGCAGAAGTGCGGCGTGAGGGTATCGGGGCGACGAATAGGGGACTTGGGAAAATGGGAAAATAAAGGGTGGGGGGGTGGGGCAGAAACTCCTATTGCATGCGTCCACGCTGGGTAGTTATAACTGTATGTTTAAACTGCAGAACTACCTCGCCTGCCCTGGAAACAATATGTAACAAACTTCGGGCGTTCGTTACATAATGGCTAAATGCAAAGGTAGCATTAAAATTGATTGACTATTCGTTTTTGAAATATAATAAATTGATAATAAGTATTAAGATGTTAAGAATTGTTAAGGTTTTTTGAATATTCTCATTTCAATTGCATATATTCTCATATCAATTGCATATATTCTCATTTCAATTGCATATATTCTCATTTAAATTGCATATATTCTCATTTCAATTGCATATATTCTCATTTCAATTGCATATATTTTCATTTCAATTGCATATATTCTCATTTCAATTGCATATATTTTCATTTCAATTGCATATATTTTCATTTCAATTGCATATATTCTCATTTCAATTGCATATATTCTCATTTCAATTTCATTTATTTTCATATAACTCTGTGATTTAATTAGTTTAGTATAGGCCCCAGCATAAGTGACTCAATTTCGAATGTTAGTTTTTAAGCATAATCATGCATATTGTTGCATACATATTATGAATCTAGTGCGATTTGGCTCTCCCTCCCACACAGTTTATTGCTGTATCAAAACTGTAGATGTAATAATATGGAGACTGTATCATAGTGTAAGTGTATCATAGTTTATGAAAATATAGGCACCAGAGTGTAATTTTTGTAATACGGAGAATTCCAATCAATCCTACAATGTTCAACACACAGGCTCTGAATAATGGGTTGGTTATATAACCTGAAATAATATCCATAGAGATTTTCAAGTAAAGGTTAATCTAAACACTTTTGGCACAGTACTAGTACGATACGCGAATATCAGTACAATAACCCTGTTGCTATAGCCCAGAATTTTGAAAATATGACGTCACTATTGAAATATCTGGGGCCGAGTCCCCCTGATCTAATTTATATTCAAAGTTTATGGCTGTGGGGCCGGGGTCACCGCGGAAATCAGATTTGGTCCTTTATTCTGATTCAATAAATGATCACAAACATTTTATTTACGTCGTAAATAAATGATCCATGCAAATGAAAGCATTAACTTCGTCTTTCGTATGCATTTTTTAACATAAAACCAATTCCACCATGCATTTCGTCAGAGAATTTTCCCTGTAAATAATAAATAATAAAACAAATCGCTTATCAATCATTACAACACTGTAACAGGTCAATGAATTAATGAAAATACTTAGAATTGCTTAATACAACTATTATCAATCCATTAGGGAATGAAATTAAAACTGCAATATGCATTTACTAATTTCTGAAAATTAAATAAATGAAAATAATCGGATTAGCGATCCAAATTAATAAAATGGTAAAATAAATTTTTTTGTATTTTCACAAATATAATAAGTTCTTAACGAAATTTGACGTAGAGTACTGTAGGGAATAATGGGGTTTATACCTTTATGCTTCATTAGATTCTAGTCTAACGCACTAAATACTAATCATTACTATGGTAATAGTGTTAATAAATTAATATTACTGTATTTTATCACAGTAGTAATATGTAACATACGTATATTATGTGAGAATAGTATGAATAAATGCCAATATTATGTTAATGTTTAGTTTCATAAATGAAACTATGTTTTGCTATTATATTAATTAATTCGGAGAGTGGTTCCTCGCCTTACCATTCCCTATAAAGCCAGTGCCGATAGTACGATCCAAATTGTATGCAAAATCCAATGTATGTTTGTGAATGTAGTTTTAATTCATGGTATTTTAGTTACAACAGTATTTGTAAGAGATGAATGTCGGGAACAGAAATAAACTAATTGACCGAAGTATTTCGAATTGAGTGAGGTCAGTCCGACCGATGGAGTAGTAGAGACTCACGAGTTGCTTGCTGGTTGCTGGCCGAATGTTCACTGAATTGCTTCTTCGTTCGGCATGGTGTTTTTCCCTTCTGAGAGTTCCACCACATTGAGTTATCATTTGAAACTGGTGGTCCTTCTCACTCTGTGCTCTGCTGTTGGCATTGCACGGTTTAGACAGACAGAGTAATACCCGTAACAATTTATGACACTCATGGAACAAAAAGGATATATTTTTTTGCCTTTTTTATAAAAAAGGTAGGAGTAAGGTAGGAGTAAGCAAATATGATCCCTGTGGATAAATTTTGGATTGGCAAATTTTGTTTGTGACCGTTCGGAGAGTTTGGCAAAAAGTATGTACGGTTAATTTGACAAAAGTTAGAAACAAAACAATTCTTAGTCTTAATGTCGTGGATTATGTATTCCAGTAGTATAGTGTAGTAATGTATCTATTTAGTAATCTATGGAAACCCTAATAGTCAAATGTAAACGCCTAGATGTCTTATCGTGAGTTGGGATCACTCAATAAACTTGAGTTCAGCTGTCAGTTACCTTCAGAGAATGGCCGAGTCTTCACATAAGTATGTTTCCCAAACAATAAGCATAATAACCCACAAAAACTGTAGCCGGAAATATTGGCATAGCAGAAAAACTACCAAAAGAAACGATTGCCATTTTCTGAATTCATCAAAATTATTGCCATAAATTTGAAATGATTTGAATTACTTATTTTGTTCATTGCCCTTTCGGTTTTACATGACATGCAATTGTATTGCTCACCTAATAAAAAAATTTTGCAAAAAAATTCCTTTTGCAAATTTATCCACAGCGGTTTGCCAAATTATCCACTGGCCTTTTGCCAATCTGTTCATAGGTCGTTTGCCAAATGGACTTTTGTCAATTTGACGGATATCCACTTTGCAATTTATTTATTTGGAACTGTATAGCTTTATTGAATATTCAATACGTTAACAAATTGTAATACTGCGTGACAATAATGGTACAATTTTTTCAATAATAAAAACGAGAAAAGAAAAATTAATCCCAATTAACCACCAAATTAGCGGTATTTTAATGTGCTTAAATACCATTGGACGGGGTCCATTTCCAATAACTGCTGCTGAAACGATATCCAGAACTTTGTCTTTATTTTTCTTATTAGACGTTAGGGAGTATATTGCCCTACTCTTATGGTAATACAAATACACGTCGGCTATCTTCCAAGTTATTCCCGCACTTTGAAATTGTTCAAACATTTGCCTGACTTCTGGGTACGGATCCCTTGACAATACAAATAGTTGATCCCGTTTTACAGTTTCTGAAGACAAAACGTATGCGTCCTTGGAAAAAAATTTTTCTATTAATGAGCCTGCCATATCAACAATTGACCTCGTCCCCATGTACACTTCGTTATTAAAAACAATTCGTTTGTAGATTTCAAACCAAATTTCATCATTGTCTCCTTTTCTCACAGGATTGCCATTTCCAATTACCCAAGCCGATGGCTTTTGAAGTTTTATTCGTATATAATTCAAAACAGAATTGTTTCGATTAGAAATCTCCTCGTCTAAGGCTTCTTCAGAAATGGATGCAATTTTACTTGCATTTGGGTTCGGTAATTTGGGAATTGTAAATACAGATTTATTGTTTTCTACCACATCCACAAATGTTTTCAGATTCTGTGTTGGTAATTGTGCCATAAGAAAACTTGTCAATGTCCCACGATAACATTCAGAGATTAATAGGCAGTAAAATAGCCAGGCTGTGAAAACAATTCGAAATGATATTTTATGTGATGGCAGTTTATGTTCTTGTGCCTGGTCAAGAAGAGGACGAACTGTAGCTCCAAAATATTCTCCCAAATTAGCTCTTCTGTATCCAATTCGAAAAACAGAAAATATCCAAAGTACTAGCACAATAATTATTACCGACGGTAAAATTGTCAAAGCTGTCCATTTTCCCAAAGGTTCAAATATAATTCCCAATCCTTGTTCTTGGTGTATATATTTTCCACTATTTGAGACAAACGCCAAATCCCAAGTAACCCCGGAGGGATAAACATTGTAATATTTTGTCATTGGTCTTATAAGTTTCAGATAAGTAGTTAGAAGCACGTAAAAGTGTACCTCGCCAGGGGAATTGAATATTGTAAATATATTTACTGATAAATTGTAGGATTTCGCAATTTGCCTGAATAAAAAGTTTAGTGGAGCTGGCAAAGGAGTAGTTGAATCAGAACTAATTTTGGTATATGCAAGAGGAAAGGGATCCATTTCTAATAATTTCTTTGTTGTCATTGGAACATCAGAAATGACAGTAAATGACGCTTGTTGATAATTTATCGACCGTTGATGACTTTGAAGGTGAGTCTTGGATGCCAACCAGAATGAATTTCCAAAATCAGCACAAAAATAACACATTTTATAAACCATCTCATGTGTCACTAAATAGGACATTGATCTTCTAGTTTTCAACCTGAATGGCTGTAGAACTTCGGTAGGTACTTCCTTTGGTATAATAACAAAAATAAATGATATCCCAGGAGTTTTGAATTGGTCATTAATGCTTCTGATTTCATTCACACTGACTACAGTGATGTGGCAATTTAGATTATTTCCCAAGTGCTTATGAATTGTCGAACGCTTAGAAAATGATATCACCTTTTGTGCAGTGGTTGGCCTGTAATATTGTGTATGGAGAAATGAAATAAATTTATCATATGTGATAATATGTCTTTGATACTCCAGAAAATCTTTCCTTGTACTGTTAATGTCTTGAGGAGGAATATTAATGTTGCTCATGTGATGCAAATTTAATTGGATTAAAATGTTCAGATGTTTTATTGATTGAGCTTTGGCAGTGTTACTTACAAATAGGCATAAATAAATGAGGAAAGGGAAAATTGGGTGGAAAGGTATTAATAAATGCATTACTAGATGGCTTATACAAAATAAAAAAAATCCTGCTAACAACAACACGCGACTACTACTTTGACGTAACAAATTTCACTAACTCACTAATAAATGAAACTTTGTCCAGGAATTTACAATAACAATGCAATGAAAACCAGATATCAAAATTTTGGAAAATTTTCGAAGAATTTATTAATTTTTAGATTTATAATTTGCATAGAGAAAACTACAACTAAATGAAAGGTTGTATGATAAAAAAAACTTGTTTTAACTAGATAAACTAGTGGAAGTATCAAGAAAAGAAAGTTTTCTTTTATTCTATGAAAAATGAATTTCTACGTATACTAAGGACTATGACACACATTCGTATTGAATAAATTTTATACCTTACAGACTTACATTAAAGAAAATTAAATGCCTATTCGTTTGTCGCCCATGTACAAGCACAGTAGAATAAGTTCGATGCTTGCTAACAATGTAGCATATTTATTTTTATGTTTTATTCCTTGGAAGCATTGTTTATAATATTTCTTCGAAATAATACTTTTTTACTAACAACTTTTAATTTTAAATAAATAATTGTACACTGATGCAATAACTGCAATTATACACAAAAGCCTCAAATTAGAACCCTTTACTACCATTAAAAGTTTTTACAGACTGTGATGCAAGTAAAAAGTATTTATGCGAATGTGAATGTACTATAATAGGTATACACCTATTATTATGGTTTAGAATAACATACTTTTAAACCAGGGATGGGTTTTGCCACCAAATTTTCATTTCTGCCAGCCGGCTGGCAGAAAAAGGTTTCAAATAGGTTATAACCAGGTAAAAGTGGCTGAAACCATAATATTCTATTTCAATATCAAAATCTGAAATGAAATTAAAATTCTCAAAACTGTAAATTTCAATCTTCACTCCTTAGACACAGGACGTTGGATGGCGAAGAACACGAAATCGGAAATTTGGTAGAAACAAGTTTGGAGTCGGCAAGAATGTTATGACCTGGTGTTTTGTAGCTTCAAGATAAAAATAACTTTGAACCTTTCAAAATGGTGGGGAAATGTGTTCTGTCACATTTGTTAGTTTCAGCCACTTTTAACCAGTTTTTGCCACTATAGGTTATTGTCAACCGGTTATAACCATGATTATTACCGGTTATAACATAACCTATAACCAGTGTGGTTTAAACCATAGGCCAACACTGTTTTAAACTTTAGTATATACTTATGAACGATACATGCTAAAGCGAAATTGAGAAGGAGATAGCACAATCAAATGTAAGATGTATTGTTTGGATAATTTCAATCAATTCGATGCAATGCGTTCCTGTAAGTTGTGTACTTTTTCTGTTTGATTGAACTTAGCAGATTATCATATAAGAAGAATTTTGGAGTTGTTTGTCAGACAAAAGTAAAGCAACTTTTCTGGCGACATGAGGAGCGGCTTAGCTCGTTATTGCATTGTTACAGTACTGCTGATGGGCTGATTAAGTTCGATCGGATAGGGAAGAATTTAATACTCAGTATTTACCGTCCAAAATTTCCTTGAAAGCGATGGTCAGCACTTTGTTGTCTATAAAGGCATACTACATAGGTTAGTGGTTAATATTAGTATAGGTATGATATCTACTACATTCTAGTGTACACCATACTATACTGCTGGCCTCGACTATACTCTAATCAGTATTATTTCTTTCATCATAGTCACTGTGTAAAGCAGTATATCTTATTTTTTTAAAACTGATTGACCTCATAATTATCTGAGTTCAATAGTTTGAAATAATTGAATCGGTTGAAAAATGGAGCCGCGGTTGAATAATAATTAACTTAACTATTGTTGTTCTCTAATGTATGTACAATATTCTGTAATTTTTCTCTTATTTTCTTCCGAATTACGTTTACGTCATTCTGTATAATAGGACTCACATTGTATTAGTAGAAACTGATTGACGTCAGCAAAGCTCTCGATTTCTCAGGACCACACCCTGCCTGCCGAGCCAAAACACATAACGATGACATGAATGTTTGATTATAGTCTATATACTTCTGTCAGAAACATTGTCTATAGAATTTGTTCTTAACTATAAGGAAGGACTATTGATGAAGGCGATTAATGATGCTGTTATTTGCTGGACACTGATTTATAAACGCTGATTTTGTGTTATATATTATCTCGTGAGTGTTCGGATCTGAATTTATTTTCATAGTTAAGTTGTGTTCCATCCATAATGTCTGTTGTAACTATATAGACGTTATGAAGTATATAGTTCAACTCTTTGCGTGACTTTTATCTGGCAAATATTACCGTAAATGTCAAAATCGCTTTGCACTTCTGTATTTATAAATCTACTTCTTTCCATGATTATTCCCTATAAACAAATTACATATTTTTAAAAGAAACTGTAGTCGACCACCAAAATGTTCTTACAATTTTTCTATTATATCATCATAGAAACTGTCATGTTGACATAGTTTTAATCCTGGAATGGATACGGACCTCCATACATGGAATTTTTCACTTTGCATTGTTACCGCCTTATAACCTCGTGCATTTTTGTAATTGCATCTCCTGCTGTAGAAAATTTCATGAAAATCGGAGGATATTTTATGCAAAATAAAATTATAAAAAGTAGAAAGATGAGCAATCCAAATATTCTTTAATTTTTATTGTTTCCGTGTATATGCGATAACGGAATCTTTTCCATGTTTAAATTTTAACTGATGAATTCAGCAAAGGGATAAACCTGCTAGCACTCAAGAGAAATTCAGCAGGCAAACCCATCTCTATAATAAAAACAATCAAAAAAATCATTCATTGGTATTTGTCTTAGCTCACTATCCTTATGGCTTTTTACCTGGGTTGCAAGGTTGCACGAGATTTTCGAAGACTGAATATACCATAGCTTAGATGATTGGTCCGGTATTGGGAATTTTCACATCTAAAGTTTTACATCCTGGGGTAGTAAAGTTTTACAACCAGCCACTGCAGTTTTACAACCATGCACTGCAGTTTTACAACCAGCTACAGAAGTTTTACGACCAGCACTGCGGTTTTACAACCACAAACTGCAGTTTTACAACCATACAAATGTAATGAACTCAAACTTTGGTAAAACATTTAAATAAATGCTTAATAATTATATTAAGACGAAGTGATACGGTTATATTGCTGAAAGGTTGCTTAATGCACTTAAAGTAAAGAAAGCAGTCAATGAAAAATGAAAACATGTCAAATAAGGTTAAGTGAACGTTAATTCAATCTTGTAATTTACGACGTTTTATGTTTTCTTTCTCCGATATGTAGACTGACTCTTTAGCAGGGGACATTTCATTAGTTGTAGAATTCGTTGCTGGGAATTTTTTTTCCTGTTTTTGTGGTGATTTTTCAGCAAATGATTTCTTCTATTCCACCTGCTTGCGAATAATTGACACTTCCCATACAATTAGAGTTTCCTCACAAACCCAATAAGAACCACCATGCTTATAATCCTTCACATGACAATAAACGAAGCCACGGAAAGCTAATTTTTCTTTTCCTCTAACTGATTTTACAAAACTGGCCATGATGCCAATACAAAACTGCTACCGTTGCGTCAAATGTCTAAACTGTACTCTGCACTTCAGTTCCGATTTCTCTTCTACAAGTTTACTTTCATTGTGTGTAAATACAATCATAATCTCTTCCTACCTTTTGTAGTTGACGGGAGCATTTAACATAATGCACCATTCCATCGGTTATTAACCAAACTTCGTCTTAATATAATTATTAAGCATTTATTTAGATCTTACCATACTTTGAGTTCATTACATTTGCAAGGTTGTAAAACTGCCGTTTGTAGTTGTAAAACTGCAGTGGCTGGTTGTAAAACTTCACTAAACCCCAGGATGTAAAACTTTAGATGTGAAAATTCCTGGATCCGATTGGGCCATGTATCCCAATCCAGGTCTAACTGTACCATGCTTAATCCAGGTACAATAATATTAAAATATTCATCTCTCTCAGCGTTACGTTATTTCAACAAATGTTTTGTCATCAAAATATTCTAAAAGTAATTTGTGAAAAATTAAGGTGAGATGGTATTTGTGTGAATGAAGTTCCACCTGATTCTGTACCACATTTAAAATAGAAAGGGCTCATAGAAATAAAACTTTAGACGGTGTCCGATTATTTATTTAAGGTTGGCCCTTCCAGTTTATGAAAGAAAGAAGACACTATTTTGCGCAGGAATAATACCGTTGGTTCCAGTAAAGCGAGTATAATTGGCTGTAACAAATACTAATTAGCAACTATTTTGAATTTCATGGTATGGTATGATTTATAATTTGGGGTTACAGTTGACACCCACAAACGCTGGTTGCTGTGTTATTTGTTATTAATTGCAAGCCTTAACTACTTCGTTGGCGTCTCACTGGCTGTCTGTAGGTATACAAAATGAAGAGAGACGTTGTTTAAAATTGGACGATTCTTTTACTTCTACTCGGCTGCTTTATTGGTAAAAACATTGGGAACAAACTTTGTGTTAAAATGTATTCCCTTTCTCCAACTTTCTCCAACCATTTTTAATTATTGTGATTACAAACAACATAAACTGCTTTCGAAATTTGTCGTTCTATAGTAATTGTGATTTTAACATGATTACTTTCCATCAGTCCGAATGGCAGACAGATTTTATCCTGTTCAACCAAAATGGCCAACCATGGACCGTGGCAACATCAGACTATAATAAAACTCTCTTCGGTCGTCATCAAGATTATCCACGGGATCTCTAGAAGTTTCTGCACTGTAAATGTTCTAATGGAGCCAGACACTTTTCAAGAAAATCTAGTTGCTCTTTTTGGCAAAGAAATAAATCTTGGGGTTTCGAGATTCATAATCGTCATCAAAGATGAATTGATATGGATGAATGATACAGACGAGGGGATATCAAGACTCATTACAGATTTGGTGGCTCCTCTGTTTATATTTGGAATGAAAGTTGGAAACGAATATAGGATTTACTCGACAAGTCTCTACAATCGCAAGAATTCATTTTTTGGATTTTTTCAGTTTGGTACGCATTTAACTATTTATCCAGTTGACAGAGAAAACTCCGAAAAAGAATGGGAAACAGAGTGGAATACTTTAAACGGAAATCTTCATGGCATTCAAATTGGTGGCCTATTAGGCTACTTTTTGTTCAATGGTCTTATAGAAATGCCAGAGTGTAAAATGGTGCTCTATTCAATAGTAAAAACTAATAGGGTCAATCGAAAATGTCGAAATTCAGTGAGAGCTGTTGCATTGATGGCTGAAAGATTGAACTTCACTGCGGTATATGTAAGGCGATATGAAGATCTAAAAGAATATTTTCCATGTGGAACTATTGGGATGTTAGGATCTTACACGAAAACTTATGCTGAGGCATGGAATATAACAATTTTCACTGAGTACTTTCAAGAGATTATTCCATATTACTGTGAAGCCAACCCTCGATTGGTGGACATTCCTTTGTCAGTTCTGATTCAAAATACATTTGATGATTATTGCTGGTGGCTGATATTTTCGCTATTCCCGATTTCATTTTATGCTTTAGGCTTTAGAATTTCTACTTTCTACAAGAAATTAGAGTTTATTTTTGTATCCACAATAGCCGTCCTTTTAAATCAGGAAGTTTCCAATAAAAAGGAGAAACATTTTGTACTTGGTAATTGTGTCCATGGGATTTGTATTACTGATTCGCTTTAACATCTACCACAATGGATACAATGGAAACAATGAAACACCATCGCTAATTGGATATTTTGTATTGTGTTGCTAATTGCTTTTTAATTGCCTTTCCTCGACGCTCGGCGAAGCGAATGCAGTAGTGAATGTGTTGTAGACAGCAGCTCGATGGCGGGGGCAATAAAACTGGCGAAGTTGTATCTTCAATATACCGAACGGAGATTATAATACACAATCTCACACACAAAGTACCAAATAGTAATAAATAACATATTAAGAAAGCTTACCACGCATGCCTGCATAGTAACCACAACCACATAGACCTTGCTAAATGCATGTTAAATAATGTTTTACATCTGGCTTTATTCCTCCCGAAGGATAAGTCCGATTTTTATGGAACTTAAATATTTGGAATCCTGGAGTATCGAGGAACACACGAGGGTTGCTGGATTTTTTATATCGTTGCTTTAAATGGTGCAAAAAGTGAACATTCTATAAAAACGAAAACTGGTCCACTTTTTTTGGAATTTGACATTTTTTAAACATTTAAAACAGTGGTATCAAAAATCCAGCAACACTCGAGTGTTTCTCGATAGTTCAGGATTCCAAATATTTAAGTTCCATAAAAATCGGACTTATCCTTCGGGAGGAATAAAGCCAGATGTAAAACATTATTTAACATGCATTTAGCAAGGTCTATTTGGTTGTGGTTACTATGCAGGCATGCGTGGTAAGCTTCTTAATATGTTATTTATTACTATTTGGTACTTTGTGTGTGAGATTGTGTATTATAATCTCCGTTCGGTATATTGAAGATACAACTTCGCCAGTTTTATTGCCCCCTCCATCGAGCTGCTGTCTACAACACATTCACTACTGCATTCGCTTCGCCGAGCGTCGAGGAAAAGCAATTAAAAGCAATTAGCAACACAATACAAAATATCCAATTAGCGATGGTGTTTCATTAGTTTCCATTGTATCCATTGTGGTAGATGTTAAAGCGAATCAGTAATAATTGCTACTCAATATGAAACGTGGATAACAAGCGAGATTATTGCTCCACCAGACAGAAAGCAATTTGTCGACTTTAAAGATCTCGTGCAAAATGGATACAAGTTGTTATTGCAGAAAGATATACTACGGAATATAAACGATGAGAGAATCGAATATTTTGAAAAATACAGAATTCTAGACAAGATGAATTCAAGTGTCTTCCGATTTGACTGGCAATTCGATGCAAATTCTGAACACATTATGGACCACTGGTTTGTATTGACAATGGTGACCAATTTCCCATTAAAACTATTTCATTTATGTCTTAAAGATTCAAGTCAATACTATGTTGCCTTAATACCATCTAAAGTATCTTCTGACGGAATTTGCATGACTGCAAAGGAAACAGATCTTGCTGATCCATGGTCTTATATGTTCAGCGATTGCTATACCGTTATAAATTCCGATCATATTTCCAAATCATGCAAGAGAAAGGTTTTCTGAAACATTTCAAGGAACAATATGGTTTGGTTACTGATTTGGACGATATAAAATCCCACTCGAAACTGAAGCACAAAGAATCTCAGACATTGTCTATTAGTCTGAACATGAAAGTCCATGCCATATTCTTCGTTTGTGGATACTTTCTGATTGGATCGTTCATCACTCTTCTTCTAGAATGGTCCTGGCACTGTAGATTGACGCTGAAAACGAACGTTATCAAATTAAAAGTCATCGTCAACAATGTTCGAAGTGGAAATCGTGTGTTTCCGGCGGTTGGCGTAAATATCGACTTGCATAAGACATAATATTATCATTTAAGCATATTCAGCAACGTTCATTTATTTTGGTTTAATTTTAAAAGTAACGTAAACCAAGCTCGTGGTAAGCCTATAGATCAGGAAAGTAATGAATGAATTGAATTATTCAATATGATAACGGCAGTTAATTTCATTATTTTAGGCGAAGAAAATAACACTTCTTTAACAATTGAGCTTAAGTTAAACTATATAACCTATTTGTCATTACTGTAATAATCGATATAATTTCGCCTACCTATATGTACGCTTAATTGCTAATTTAAGTTAAACGTATGTAAATAAAGCAAAGAGGCACGTAAATGTAAGTAAAAAATACCTCTAAATTTGGATATAGTTGTTGTTGCAGTTTGCATGGCAGAAACAGAGAAAAACCATGTATTTTTGATCCCAAATTTTTGTTAAATATGGTTTCATTTTATTTGAATCAATATTTTTAAACTTGTAGATGCATGAACTTGTCTTTTAAATTTTTAAAACAAGAAATACATGTTTAAAAAACACGGGGTTCAAGACAAGACCCACTACCCTGTATGGTAATAGGGGAAAGCTAACATAATTTGACAACCATACAACTGATTTGATAAATTTAATACCTACAGTTCGTCACCCCCCAATGAGCAAGGTTTTTACTAAGTTTTGTCTAAAATCTAAATCCGTCTATGTAAAGACGAAAAGAGACTGTATGGTTCTATATGGTAGCTTTCTTGGACTAGCCAAATACCTTGATGGGGCAGCTCGAGACAGAATGAAATAATTTTGAAAATTGCCACGCATAATTAGTAAATTTTTGACAGTAGTCTTATAGCGAACCATGAAGAACTTTTAAGACGTCAGAACTTATATATTTAACAGGGCATGAAAAAGGCAAAAAGCTACCTTTTTGCCTTTTTGCCTTTTTGCTTGCCTTTTTGCCTAGCAAAATCAGCAAAAAGCTACCTTTTTGCCTTTTTGCCTTTTTGCTGTTAAATGGGGTAATTAGCAATTGACATGTTGACAACCAAGGATGTGAACAAGAAATACGATTTTAAAAAACAGCCATTCTTAATTATCTTAATCTTCAATAATTCGGTCATTCATTAGACAATAAAACAATCGAAAACAACAAACTAAAATTGTAAGCAATTTTAAAAAAACATGAAGAAAAAAAAGAACCAAGAGCTGTTCCAACCAGTGACAGTCAAATACTGGATATTTTGCTTGAGCTGATATATCTCATATAATATTTATTGTACACAATACGCAGATGTTCGACCTGGCTCATTTTTTATTATACGGTTTGTCACAAATACATTATAGTTTATTTTGAATTGTGTAGTATTAGTAATAAATAGTTTAATAATCAAAAAAACTAATTATAGCATCTGCAATTTATCTGAATATTTGAATGTGTAGGACGGGACAGTCTATAAAAGTTAGCTTTAATGAAGTATCACAGATGCATGGCGGTGACTACTCCAAAAAGGCAAAAAGCACAAAAAGGCAAAAAGGTAGCAAAAAGGCAAAAAGGTGGCTTTTTGCCTTTTTGCTAGCAAAAAGGCAACCTTTTTCATGCCTTGATATTTAATATAGGAGTATATCGTCCCTTAAAGAACCATTAAGCCTAAATCCACTTTTCGTTTGGTGTACCAAATAGCCTAAATCCATTTTTCGTTTTGTGGACGAAATAGCCTAAATCCATTTTTCGTTTAGTGTACCAAATAGCCTATATCCATTTTTCGTTTAATGTACCAAATAGCCTATCTCCATTTTTCGTTTAGTGAACCAAATAGCCTATCTCCATTTTTCGTTTAATGTACCAAATAGCCTATCTCCATTTTTCGTTTAGTGTACCAAATAGCCTATCTCCATTTTTTCGTTTAGTGTACCAAATAGCCTATTCCATTTTTCGTTTAGTGTACCAAATAGCCTATCTCCATTTTTCGTTTTGTGTGCCAAATAGCCTATCTCCATTTTTCGTTTAGTGTACCAAATAGCCTATCTCCATAGCCTAGACATAGACACTCTCTACATACATGGCGCAGCATTTAGGCCATGGCGTTTAGGCTATTTTACACAAAACGAAAATGGAGATAGGCTATTTGGTACACAAAACGAAAAGTGGTTTTAGGCTAAATGGTTCCTTAAGGGACGATATATTGTTGATTGTAGTCTAAACTAATATTTTTGGGAAATAATATCCCTTTGACCTATTAACATTTTTTACACATTTTTTCGTTGTCTTAATAAAACACGCGTGAAGGAGCAAATGATCCAATAAATATTCATTGTTAACAATATTGTCACAGAAAGTAAGCAAAAATAACATTTCAAAATATATTTGTGACAAATTGTAATGCAATTTAGAAATAATGACTTCACTATTTCAACTATGAAAACCAATATTGAAAAAGCAATTCCAAGCAGCCACCAAATCAGAGGAATTTTGATGTGTTTAAATGCCATTGGACGGGGTCTACCATTTCCAATCGTTGCTGTTGAAAGGATATCCAGAACTTTATTTTTATTTTGTTTGTTAGATGTTATTGAGTAAATTGCTCTACTCTTATGGTAGTACAAATATATGTTAGCTATCTTCCAAATAAGACCACTGCTTTGAAATTGTTCAAACATTTGCCTGACTTCTGGGTATGGATCTCTTGACAATACAAACAGTTGATCCCGTTTTATAGTTTCCGAAGACAAAACATAAGTGTCCCTTGAAATAAATTTCTCCATTAATAACCCTGCTATTTCAATCATAGATCTTGTCCCAATATACACTTCGTTATTGCCAACAATTCGTTTGTAGATTTCCAGCCAAATTTCATCATTTTCTCCATTTAAAACATTTTTTCCGTTGCCAGTTACCCAAGCAGATGGATTTTGAAGTTTTATTCGTAAATCACTCAAAACAGAATTGTTTCGATTAGAAACCTCTTCTAATAAGGCATCTTCAGTGATAGATGCAACCTTACTTGAATTTGGGTTTGGTAATTTGGGAATTGTAAATACAGATTTATTGTTTTCTACTAAATCAAAAAAATTTTTCAGATTCTGTGTTGGTAATTGCGCCATAAGAAAACTTGTCAATGTTCCACGATAGCATTCAGAGATTAATAGACAGTAAAATAGCCACGTTGTAAAAACAATTCGAAATGAATTTTTATTTGACGGCAGCTTGTTTTCTTGTGCTTGGTCTAAAAGAGGACGACCTGTAGCTCCAAAATATCCTCCTAAGTCAGCCTTTTTGTATCCAACTTGGAAAATAGAAAATATCCAAAATACTAAAACAACAGTTACTACGGAAGGTAAAATTGTCAATGCTGTCCATTTTCCCAAAGGCTCAAATATAATTCTCAATCCTTTTTGTTGGTGTATGTATTTTCCACTATTTGAGACAAATGCCAGATCCCATGTAATACCGGAGGTACAAAACGTGGTAATATTTTGTCATAGTTCTAATGACTTTTAAATAAGTGCTGAGAGACACGTATAAATGCGGCTTTCCAGGATATGTCCCCATTTTGAAGATATTTACTGATAAATTATAAGAATCCACTATCTGTCTGAAAATAAAATTCAGTGGAAGTGGAATTGGTGCAGAACGGTTAAAACTCAATTCTGGTGTAGGCATCATGAAAATTCTCCAGTTTTAACAATTTTTCTGTTGTCATTGGAGCCTCAGAAACACCTGTAAATGAAGCCCGATGATAATTCATTGACCGTTGAAGATTCGGAATGCTATCGCCAGTTTTTGTTTTCAACCAAAATGATTTTCCAAAAATCAGCACAAAAATAACACATTTTATACACATTATCATGCGTAATTAAGTAAGACGTTGATTTTCTTAGTTTTCAATCGAAATGGCTTGAAGATTTCTGTAAGCTTTATATTTGTCAAAACAATAAAAATGAACGATGTCCCAGGAATCTTGAAATTGTCATTGATGCTTATAATATTATTTGCTGTCACTACAGTGATATGACAATTTAAATTATTTCCAAAATATTTATGAATTGTTGAACTTTTAGAAAATGAAATAACATTTTGTGCAGTAGTTGGAATATAATACTTTATATGGACATTTGAAATCAGTTCTTCACAAAAAATATTCCCTTGATGATGGCAAGAATCTTTATCTTTATTATTTTCTGAGAAGGAACATTGATTTTAGTAAATTTTTGCAAATTCAACTGAAACAAGATTTGCAAAACAGGATGTTTTATTGATTGAGCCTCCATCATGTTTTTTTCGAAGGCCAATACACAAGTCACAAAAGGAAGAAATAAACGTCCTAATATTAATTGATGCATCACTATTATAGTATTATAAATGTTTAGTTTTACATATATTACGCCAATTGAATTGGTCCTGGTCGCAATGATACGCAATGGTCCTTATGCTTTATAAAGCAAAGTAATGATAACCGGAACTCAATTTTTTGTATAATCTCGGGAAATGAGTCGATTTCGGTATGAATTCAATGGAAAGGAAATAATTACAAAACTTCAACCCACCAGAAGGTAGTGCTGTAAAAATACATAATTGATTTAGTTGTAACGGGTAAAGTAGGGTAAAGTTAAGTATTCCAATTTTCTTTGTTATTTTATTCCGCGAAAGATAAAATACATTATACATTCTTTAGAAACAAAACATGACAAGAACTTTTATAAACAATTGTACACGTGCCCAATGGATAAGTTTTAACAACTGCAATTACACTCAAATTACAACAAACTAAAGTTTCTAATTTCACAGAATGTGATGCAATTAACAATCATATTTGTGTGTAACTATTTCTGCAACATTGTTGGGGGTAGCTACCTGAGACTGTCATGTCTAAAATTGCTGTATAGGCGGTGGCTAAAGGCTTAAAAGTATTAATAGTTTTCAGAGTGAAATTGAAGAATGAACTCAGTTTTTACTCTACCGCAGCGGTGCATGTAAGTACGTAGTGCAATTGTTGCCGGTTACAACTGACTAACTGCCACAACATCATAGCCCGGCGTACACTACACTTATTTGAGTGTAAGTGCAAAAAATGTGTAAAGCGTAAGCTCTAACCCTATCTATAGTGTAAGTGTAGTGTAAGGGTTAATGGCCATACAAAGTGTAGTGTAAGGGTTAATGGTCATACAAAGTGTAGTGTAAGTGTAGTGTAATCAAGAGCTATATATACTGGTGATAAGTGTAGTTGTAGTGTAGTGAAGTGAAAGGGTTATTATTCTTCAAAGAAAGTGCACTGTAAGTGTAGTGTAAGAATGACAAAGGAGCCTATCTTTCTACAAGATTGCTGTACGCCATTCAGAAAGCCTAAAACAATTTATTTCACAGTCATACAACGTTAAGCCTGTATAAATTGAATAAATGGAACATTAGTATCACCTATAAGGTAATTTTATTGTAAGATTTAGATTTTTTGTGTACATTTTCGTGATAGTGATGTATAATTCAGATTATATTATGTAGTATAATGACACAGTGTCAATACACTATATACACTTGCACAGTGTAACTACTCATTTTTCAAAAAAGTGTATTGTAAGTGTAGTGTAAAACTACACGCATTAAAAAAAAAGTGTTGTGTGGTGTAAGTGTGGTTCGTGGGTCAGGGTTGTGGGTCGGGTTTTTTATGGGTTGGGGTTTTATGGGTTTTTTGGCAAAAAACCCACCTCGCCTTACTTAAAAAACCCGGGGTTTATTGGGTTTTTTGGGTTTTTTACAAAATATACAATAATGTGCACTAAAGCTCCATCTATATAATAAGCAAAACTACTAACTTTATCATATTTCTATTCGAAAATGTAAACAAATGTATAATCAGGTGGAAACAAAATAATAATATAGCTTTTATACTTTAATACTTGCAGTAATTTTATATCGTGAATCACATGAATATATAGAAATCACGATCATGATGTCTATATATTATTTGCTTTATGTATATTTTAATCGCTGTGAAGATATATTGGTTTATATAATTAACTTTTATACTTACGAATCGCCAATGAATGCTTTGGGGTACATAAGTGGAGCATTAATTATACTGAATTTTAATTAATCCCTTAATATTTATTACTGAACTGCTTTAAGCTCCATATTAATGAAAGAATTTTTTAAAGTCTATTTAATCAGTAAAATATAATAATGTTTAGTTTTTCACTAGTTGTTATCAAAACAATAAAATAATTAACATAGATTCTCACGAAAAATACTGCGTGTTAACTGTACTAAAACATGTTAAAAAATTAAATTTCTATGCCTTAATTTTTGATTTTATAAATGTAAATAATGGTAGTTTTAGGATTACATGGTTGTTGTTATTGTCAGCTGTAGTTTTACTATAATAATATATACTAATAAATACCAATAAAATTATTAGGCTTGTATTTCTGCCTATAGTTATATAATAAACCCTTAAACCCAAAAAACCCAAAAAACCCGGGGTCGAGGGGTTTTTCTTAAAAAACCCGGGTTTTTCGATACCTTGGTGACGATATATATACCGTGAAGCGATGAAGTGGGATAAACCGGAATCCAGCACGTTCAATATTGTGGGTGGTCCGCTGAACGATAACCTTACATTTCTGAAGAAATAGAGCTAGATTCGCTTTTATTTTAGATACTAGTTTAAAGTAGTTTAAAACACTTAATTTTTTGTAATTCACTCAGATATGCATGACACTTGAATATGTCACACAAGGTAAACTTTTATTTCGCAAAGACGGCAATTTTTATGTTCACTAAATGTATTCACCATATATTGCTTTACATACAAACTCCTATGATAACTTTTTAATGTGGCATACTGTAATAACTAATACAATATATACTTTACTATCTGCTGCTGTTTTACATTTATAATTTTATTCCAGTGGTTTTAGTTTCATGGACTTTCGAAGGAAGGGATAATAGCAATCAGGGATATACACAACCTATCAAAAAGCTATGCAAAACATATTATTAGAACACGAAGTATGGTTAAGATTGGAGACAGAACTTTGACTATGCTACGTATAAATGCGACAGCAGAAATAATAACATTATGGTATAAGGCAATTTAATAAATCCAGACCATATAAAATGTGTGTCTGTATTGTAACCATATGGTAGGTACTACTAATGGTCAAGAGGGTATTTAAAGGAATGATTAGGTGCTGAAGCCCCAGTACTCTCAAAACCAAGGTTGTGGTATCCGCATAAGAAGGTATGGACAAAAGCGGAGAAAATAATTTTTTATCCGGACAATATTTATAACACTGCAGTGCAGAAAACATACTTGATATGACTAATACAGAAAATCATACTATTAATCAGAATAATTAGTTAACCCGTACATCAGTTTTTGATACCATTTGGTTATTGTTATTTAAAAAGAAACTTGTTCTTATGCCATATTTACTAACATTTACTGAAATATTGAAAATTATTTATTTTCTTGCTTTTGGAGCCTCTGTAATAATGTGGTAAGTTTCATACACTGTCGATTCTCATTAAATATTATCTAACTTTGTATATAGCTGAAATAAAAATACTTGATTCGTAATTGCCGTCATCGCATCGCCTGAACAGTATCTTCACGCGTAAAATCAAGTACTGACAGTACAAGACACTGACTGAGTCATTGTTTCGTCAATTCATGGTAGTGATAATTGTTGTCTAGTTCTTTTTTCATTTCAGTAATATTGCAGTGCACAGTGTACACTGTATGGTACAGTCTGTGTATATTTGATAGGGGTTTGGACATTCCTTCAATGAGAAGCAATTATTATCTTAACTAAAAGTAATTCAATATTTAGTTTTATAAGCTCAAGCATTTTATTGTGTTTCATTGTGTTATTTGATTTTCCTCAACATACAATAGGTACCATGCTATATTTGTTTCTACTTGAATGACTCCACATTGATCATCATACCAATCAATGGAATGGAAGAAGAAATTAAAGAAAATCTAAGTTTTCCTCACAGAAAACATATCCAATTTGACATTAGTGCGGACCTATTTGATTCGGTGTGGCATCATTTCAATAGCTGAAAGCGAGGATATTGTAAGTAAAATATTTGCTAAACTTCATGAATTTAATGACTCCATATGCCCAATTAAAGGTTAACCAGAAGATCATTTCTACGCTTTAATTTTCATTAAAAGTTAGGGTACCGTACAACACTTTCATTGGATTTTGAGTACAAATATATCACAAGTAGTTAAAACGAAGGTTTTTCAATATTGTGAAATGAGGAGGATTACATTATTGTCCAAATTGGTAATAGCAGAATTGGTAATTGATGTATTGAAAATAAAAAAATTAAACAGTATTAGTTAGTATTTGTAATTAAGAATTGTAACTTAGAAATATCTACATTATAAAATAAACCCCTCGAAGGCAATTATATGGATTAATTAAAATGCAAATATTTGCCTACATAGTATAGTGCTATGCTCTCGGTTTTCTCTTTTCCCGGGTATATAATTTGTCAGCTTTAAAACTTTATTCACAGGATGCAGAAAGTACAAGAACCAGAAAAAACTACAAACTGCTCTCCACATTGCAAACTAAGGACTGGCTGGAAATCAGAAATTCATTTTTGGAAATACTACGGAAGACAAGCAATGAGCGCTGTGCACATGAAATTCAACAAACGACCCACAGATATTTTCGTCCTGGTCTTCCGCAGGATTTCTTTCCATTTCAAACCCAGAATTTTCTTCTTCATCCAAAATTAAATAAAAAGTGGTGGCAAGAAAAAAAGCTGTTAATAAAATCTCTTCAGGAAAGAAAAATTGGGGCGAAACTCTTAATTGACGAGTTACATGACCGAATTTCGAAAGACGAGCACCGAATGCTGGTCATATGCGAGACTCCAGATGCGTCCAAATATTCTGGGATGGGCGGAGTCGGTAAAACTCTCACCGCCAAATGGTATGCACATACTTATGAGCAAGAATATGATCATATAATCTGGATCGATTGTGGAGAAGGCAGTTTACTTACCTCCTTCAAAAGTCTAGCCAGAGATTTGGAAATACCGAATAGAAATGAATTGGCCAACGTTCAAGATTATTCAGGGAAATGTTTGGATGCGTTGTCTGCATTTAAATGTCTTTGGATATACGACAATGCTGAAAATTACAAAGGGGAAGATGGAATAATAAATGTTCTTCCAAAAGACGAAAAAACTTTTACTGCATCATTACATCCCGAAGCCGTGGTTGGGGGACGGAGAAGATTGGATTCGGGAAAATATCAAGTCTGGAATTGGACATTTTCAGCGAAGAAGAAAGTCTGAAATTTTTGAAATCCACGCTACTTGAATCAATAAAACGAACAGATTTGGAGCTCAAAAAATTATGTAGATTGTTGGGAAACCTTCCTCTGGCTCTTCAATTAGCTGTCGCCGCTTTAAATAACGGAAAGATTGAACTGCAAAATTACATTGAGCAAACTTCGACAAAGGATTTGGAATTCCTTGAAGAAAAATTTGATGACTATGAAAAGACGATCAATAAAAATATCAACATTTCATTGGATTTAATTTTACAACAAAGAAACGGGAAATTAGCCTATAAAATTTTAATGATATTTGGATACTTTCGACCAGATGACATTAGATCAATATTTCTGATGAAAGTTTTAAATATCGATTCTAAGAAAATGGAAGAAGTGATAAACTTGCTAGAAGAATATTCCTTAATTACAAAAACAAGAAAAGTATGTGAATACCCCCATAGCGATGGAATAATGAATAAATTGTTGCGTAAGAATGAAATAAAGATTGAAATGTATTTGTTGAGCATTCATCGACTACTGCAGCAAGTTATTCGTCACAACGGGCAAAAAACTGAAATGGAGACGCTGAAAAAGATTCTCGGTTGCGTTGGATTTATCGACTACAAATTCCTTCCGTTTACGAAATACGCTGACGAAGAATTGAAAAAACAGTTTTCAAAAGTAAGAGCCGAGTTACTCGATCAACGACAATTAAAGAAATTGATTTCAGAAGAGAGATTTGAAGAATCAGTTGAATTAGCAAAGTTCATTTGTGAGGAGTTAAAGACTCAAACAACGAAATTTAATTTAGCAGTTTGTCTTTTCAAAAATAAGCAGATGAAAGAAAGTTTGGATATCCTGATTGATTTGGAGATGGAAGAAATGATGGAAACTACATCGTATTATAAAGATGCAATGGAGATGGGAATGTTGGAATTGAAAGAAGAATTATCCAGAAATCTTATTTGGGGTCATCTGTTAATTCTTCATTGGAAAATGGACAATAGAATAAGCATAAAAGACCTTTTGGAATGCAGACAAAGTTTTACGGTCATTTATTCCACAGATTCACTTGGCACTTTGATTCGATTAGTTCATTCTGATCTCATAAAGTCCAGTTATTCTTTAGTAAAGTGTGATTCTCTATCTACAATCGAATTGGAATTGGGAGAAGAATCAAGCAAAATTTACTTGCAAGAATGTTCAGTCGATCTTTCATCTTTCGATCAACTGTCTCCAGAGGAGTTGAGGTTATGGAATGTCTCATTCAATAGAAATGGGCGGGAAGTGGAGGAGGCGAATGTCAACGAATTTTGTGACTTTGAAAAAATAAATAGATTGATCCTCTCTGGAGATAAAATGTCAATCGAGATGAGGGAAGAAATCTCCATGGAATATCTTGACTTGTGGAATGTAATAGTGAATAACTGGAATGAGGCCAATTGGGATATTCAAAAATTAGAATTGTGGAACATTCCATTTGTGGAAAAGACGAAAATGAAAATCAAAGAAATGGAATTTAATTATTCTTCTTTAGACGTTTTTTGTCTACCACCAACAATTGAAAAACTGCATTTGTATTCAGCAGAAGTTGTTTGTAATGAACCAATTGACCTTCCAGATTTAAAATATTTGACACTGAAATGGATCTCCGATACTTCATCCTTGTCATCTTTCCTATCTGTCAATCCCACCCACGTCCACTTTTGTCATATAAAAGAAGTGAGTGTGGACCAACTTCCTAAAAGCCTCAATTACATCAAAATAACCAATAGAGACACAATTGTTGTTGGTGGAGTGAGGAAAGTGGACAAACTCATTCTAGAAGACTTCTCTTTTAAACAAGTGAAACAATTTTTGGGTCATTTTCAGACAGATGAACTTGTTGTTAGCTTTTGTGACTTTACCGCAAAAAGAGTTTACTGATTTGAAGAAGAGAGAAATAAAGAAAGTTGCAGTCGGAATACCATATTGGGACAAAGAATGGCAGGTCACCAGAAAAGCATATTTTAATTTGTCGGATGGAGGAAAAGAGATTGAAATGGAGGATAAAGAGTTTGAGGAGTTAATTAAATTGTATTAAACTATTTCCAGCAATCTATAGCAATTATCATTTGAGTTGTTAGTTAAGATTTGATGAATTAACTCGTAGAGAAATCAATGTTTTCTTTGGGCGTAGCATTTTAATTCCTCTCTAAGTTACTTTCATTAATAATTTATATTCTGCAGTTCTTCTACGTGCATCTGTAATTTTAATTATGTTACACTCATACTTTGTAGTTATTATGAACTAATTTTAAATGCGGTTGATTCAATTAGGAACACAGCAGTTCCGATTGGGTTCTTTGCATGTAACTAGAATGTAGTAGGATAATATTAATTGCACTAAAGTAGGTCTTATAAGTCTACTAATCAACTCTGAATTTTTAAAAATTCGTATCTAATATTTTATGCTTATCCAATAAATGAATTATGATTTCCACTTAATAAATATTTTGTATACAAAGTCTATACATAAAACTCAACATTTAATTGCTTACGTAATTAACATTACATCTTCAGGTTACAATTCTAAAAAGACAAGGCAACAACTAATATTAAGATAATAATTTTATTACAGATGGCATCTAGTTTCGAATTCATCCTTGTCCAAAGCCGATACTTTACTGCTATTATTTTTGAACAAATAAAACCTGGCATTCCTTTCAACATATAATTGAAGATTAGACTCTAAAATATTTTCGTCACTAAGATCAAATTCCTAGGTTACAATTGTAAAACGCCAGGCAACAACTAGTATTAACATAATAATTTTATTACAGATGGCATCTAGTTTCGATTTCATCCTTGTCCAGAGCTGCTGCTTTACTACTATTATTTGTGAACAAGTAAAACCTGGCATTCCTTTCAACATATAACTTAAGATTAGACTCTGAAAACTCTTCGTCATTAAGATCAAATTCCCCGATCGCAGTTGTCTTACGCTTGTTGAAATTTTGGAATAATTGCAAAATGTTATCCAATTGATGCAATTTTACAGGTCGATCAAACCAAAGGACAAGGTTGTCAGTCGAAAAATGCGTTAAAATTAAATTGACATTTTTCCAATCGTAAGAATGAAGTATGAGTGTATCTAGTTTGTGGATTCCATTAAAGTAAAGTGGGACAGTATCAAGTCTAATTTTCCTGACTTTCTCAAACTCCAAAAACTTTGCTGTATGGGTCGTCAAATTAGTGCAGGACTTGCCCAAAGTAACAAGTAATATTTCCAGATTTGGGCATCTTACCATGTCAGTAAATGTAGCAATTTGATTACAGCCAATGCTAAGATATTTTAAATTAGGTAAATCGGTCCTAACACTTCGTAACTTTCCATTGGAAATGCAATCTATAATGTGCAACTTTTCTATGGATTGTGGAATAAAATGTGGATTAATTCCTGACAAGGTACGAAGTTCCCTGATTGTCATTTGCGTTTTTTCTTCCAATTTAAAATTCTCCAAAGTGAATTTGTTAATTTTGGCAACTGAGTTACTCCAATTGAGTAACTGTGAACAATTTAAATCCAGGGTGTCTAATTCTACTAGTTTGCTTATGTCAAACGCCAATTTTGTTTTGCCTAAATTGTCATGGATCAGTAAATGTCTAGTTGCCTCAAAGTCGAACAAATCGCATATGTTAAAGCTTTTGAGGTCTTCTCTGTCTTGAACAATTTTTATATGAACCAATTTTACCTGTTTTGGACATATTTTACCTTCTGCAATAAGAGTGCAGTGGGTTAATGTGATTTGTTCAACAGAGGAAGACAGAAATTTAATTGGGAATTCAAGAGTGTGTGTTTGGCTATCACCGATTGCATTTTCAATGTTAACAATCCCCAGATTTTTAGGGACGTCTATATTTTTGAAAAACAAAGTGTCTAATTGGTCCCGAGGTTGAAATCTAATTTTCAGTTCGTTTAACGACTGAGAGTTGTTAATTGTCAAAATTACTTGCCCATCTTTACACAGAGCAGAATAATTTGCAACTGAAAGATGTTCTAAGCATTCTAATATTTCCCAAAAAAATAATGATGAATACTTAATAATTTGCATGGAATTCGATTCCTGATCTATCTTCACAGGTTTTGCTTGTTTGAACCTGTCCAAATAAACTTTTATGCTACATCTACGCTTGTTTAGAGTCAATTGAGCGATTTCTAAAGCCACCAGATTATTTTGAAGGACTTTTGCTAATTCTCGCAGTTGATCATTGCTATATCCCACACTGAGTAGCAGATTGTTCCGCAGGTAGTAAACTCCATTATCTGTACTATATTTTTCCAATGAGTTACTATACGGCTGTACAGAATCATCCCCCGTAGAGCCATCATTTATACTGCTTTTGCTACCTGACTTTTCACTTATACTGAGTCTGCGGGCCATTGGATAACTAGTTCCCGGCTTGGGCGACATCAGGTCAGTTGTATTGTAAATAGTGTTCCCATTGATGTCAATTACTGGAGGCTCTCTAGTAACTGTAATTAAATCAATCATAATATATTAGTCAACGAGTGAAATTAAAAATATTTCTGCTTGAAGTATTATAATTTCACGTCCACAATTGCTGTTTTACGGATTTAGGCTGCGGAGATAGGCTAAATAGGCTATTCCGTACACAAAACGAAAAGTGGATTTAGGCTAAATGGTTCCCTAAGGGACGACATGTTGCATTACAGTAGGCTTATATTCAATGAAAGCTTTGAGTCGAGAAAATCAAGGTGGGAGCTTCAGCTGCAAGTATTGGATTTTCCACGTTGATGCTCCACTCCAAGTTCTCGCTGAGAATAAGCCTATTGTAATGCTAGATTATATATGATCTAATGTCTTTCTGAAGGAAATAGGAATTGTGGACATGAAACTATAATAATTAAGTGTATCTTTAAGGTGTTATTTAAAGAATTGTACTGTTTGTTTCCCAGGTGGTTTTCAAATGATTTGTCACAGCGTCTGCATTAGGTCTATCTTTAGGTATTCGTGACAGCATTGCTTTGATTAGTCGTCTCTTTAAAACCAAAAAGTCATGATTATATACATTCCTTTATTCCTTATGTTAACGCAATTAAATATTTCAGTACTCAAATACCTCAGTAGGAAAGTTATCATTGAACCCGCTGGGAAATACACCATTTCGTACATTGGTGATCAGAATTTCTTTCTTCTCCACGGTTGAGTAAAGAACTTCGAAGAAAATTACTCCCATGGAAAATATGTCAGTTAACAGATCGTAATCCCTTTCGGATTCCTTTCAAATAAATATGACCCAATTATAGTTAAATTAATTCTTTTTAAGCTAGACAAGATTTTTGTGGGACTATAGTCGATTTTTTGGGGATATATTTGCAAAAAATGGTTTATTATCAGATTCCACCTGGGATCTCATTAAAAACCCAAACGATTTTAAGCCATTTATTAAAATCATGTCAGAAATGCATTCAGAGGAGAATAAAACGATGATTACCTGTTCAGGACTTTTATAGTACTCTGTGCCACAGTTGGTCATGTGGCTTCGTCTGTGTGCTTTAGATTCCAGATAAGTTTGTTTAGACAACCCCAAATCACCGATTTTTACAAAAATGTTTCCCTTCTGATAGGTGTTTAGTAACAAAATATTTGCTGGCTTCAAATCCCTGTGAATTATTTTGTTAGCGTGCAAACTTTGCACGCCCAATGAAATCTGAAAGCAGATTATTTTTGCATCTTCTCTAGTTTTCAGCTCTGGAGGTTTAGAAATCCATGCAGTTAAATTTCGACCACTGCATAACTCCATCTGAATGCAATAAATGGTCAATCCAATGTAATCTTCAAACTGTGAATGGAGCATCAATGACTCGCTGTTGACGATTTCACTCCAGGCACTTTCACATTTGATAATGTTTGGATGCTTAGATTCAACTAGTGAATGAATCTCGCGGTGTGAATGTTTTTTCCTAGTTTGAAAAGCAAAAATATCAAGATAATTAACATTGTTGAAGATTATCAAGCAATTATCAACAATTAAAAACATGGCAATTTTATAAATGTTTTGTTTCCAAGTTTTTATTTAATATGTGTAATTCATACGTGATTTTAATGGCGTATTTTATTCTATTCTTCTTAAATCTTGCTTTCATGACTGTACCAAAACCACCGGAACCAATGACCTCAAAATTGTCAAAATCACTGAGACGTATTGATCGAGGACCGAAAAACGTTATGTGTTTATCTGAAGCTGTAAAAATATTTAAAACGCCATTAAAATCAATAACATATATGTTCATAAATATTCAATTGACCTACTTCTTGTATGTGTTTGGAAATAATGAATAGGTATTTAAATATGTTGATAGTTTTTGTATAACAACAACAACCGCATCATCCTTTGAAAGTATATAACATAATAACTCTCCTACTTGTCTTATCATTTATATACTACCCAAGTAGAAACTGTTATAATAGCCATGCAAAGTGCATAGTTAGCTATATGTGTCAAGTAAAGGGAAGTCAATGCAATGCTCTGAGCTCTGACGTTATTACGTTATCTCGCAATTCGACCAATAAAGACCATGTACTTTTATATATATAGTAGGTATGTATATCATTATAATAATGTATTACTTTTACCAATTTTTTAATAATATACATATTATCATCATATACCTATTATTTCAAGTTAATTCTTCAACTCTGTACCTAATACTTGAATAGTGGGCAAGTAGATCGGAATTCATACATCGCGTTTCTCTTATTTGTATTTTATAATTGAAGGGTCGTGTATAAGAACGTGGTATCTGTAAACTGAAATTTTGAAACTTAAATGGTATATTATTGGCAACCAATGCAAAGAGTTTTCTACGGTAAATTTATTTTTTTAGTTGTTATTTGAAGTAAATATGAGATACCAGGTTCTTGTACACGGGGGTCAATTAATGCAATTTTGTTTGATTTAATTCCTTACTGACATTGAATCAAATCTTAATTTACTACATTGAATTCAAAATAAAAATGTAACATTACTTACCAATATCAGTTGTTACTCTGTTCCAAAGTTTATGAAAAAACTTACCATACATATTTAATCTTGCCATACACATTCATATTACCGCCATACAAAGACACACTATCTATCTTTAACTATCCCACACACAAGTCATTTGCGTGTCATAGATTTTCTATAAATAAATTTAAATTATATACGTAATGTAGTAATTATGTATATCATATTATATTAAATTACCGTCGTGAGTAGATTTGTTTAGTTCCAAAAGACCAAGAATATATTCATTTCCAGTTAATTGAAGAGTTTTTTTCAAAGGTTCCCAGATCAAATCCATATTCTTTTCCAGCAAGATTAAGAAAAGTTCGGAATTCTTATCAAACGGATCTTTCTCAAATTTGGTTCTCTTAAAAGATAGCCACAAATCAAATGCAATGAAATTTTATTTACTGGAAATTCACTACCAATTAGATACTAATTATTACTACTTATTTTACTTACAATTGTTTGAATTTCCACCACTGACAATACATTGGCTTCTAAGAGATGAATTAATACTTTCTGAATATTGATCAAATTTTCACTAATTTTCACTAAATTTCCCCTAATATTTTCTTTTTATGGATGACATTTTCAATTTTTTGATGTTATCACAGCTTCTTTACTTGCGAACTATGCTCGGAATAATAAAAATGAATCTGGAGCGTGAAAAAGTTACTTTTATCTTTTATATACTTATTTATCATTCTACATTCTACTATGCACTGCATTCAATATAAGTTAAATGTGTGCAAATTATGCACATATATAATCAACCCGAATACAAGCGCAATAAATTTACTGTTTAAATAACTTCTATTTAATGGCAATCAAGTTTGTTATCAATAACAATATTATTATTACTACAAAACTTTAAAAATCTTTCAAACGAAGTGTATTTAAAGTAGATATGGTTGTGCCACTTTATATTGGTTACAACTTTGTCAATAAGATTAAGCTGTCATTGTCAATCAATCTCTAGGCAATACCAGCCATATAATAACCTAAAAAGTATGCCAATTAATACAACAATTTTTGAGTTCAATTTACATTTAATGATTTAACACTTGATAGTTTGTGTTCCGCTAATTTTGGGTTCACTCAAACAGCTAACGGGGGACTACCCCTTTTTGTCAACACCTTTTTGTCAACACCATTTTGTCAACAACTTTTTTTTGGAAATCAGTTTTTGTCAACACGTAGTAACCTTTTTGTCAACAAATGTTGCACCTACATGTGCATGTGAAATAATATGAAATGTACGTGTGTTAAATACTGTACTACCTTACCTCTACTCTATTCATTTAAGAACATGAATTAGCAAGATATTTTTTTTCAAATTACATCGGAACGTCCTGGGACCCCCCTCTATTTAACATTGAGATGTGGAATGTTAGAGATCGGCTACTTTGTTCCAAGTGGAAGGATGGCATCATCGGTTTAACCGAAAAATGGTCACTAGCCAGGCTGCAAAATATTCTAAAACTTTTAAAAATATTATTCGAAACAAATCCAAACTGTCTTTCTCGAAGTGGATTTATACCGTTGTTAGCAAACTATAACATCTTAAAATATTCATGATACTTTTCTTACTGCTTATATGACGTATTTAATTTGACTTCATTTATTTTACGGTTACTAAACCATTAATCTTACACATTATTTTCATTGCCTATTTGGTTTAATCTACTACAAGTATTTAATTTTGACTATTTATATCAATAACACTGGTGTTGACAAAAAAGATAATAGCTGTTGACAAAAAATAAAATGGTGTTGACAAAAAGTGTTTTCGATTTTTTTTGCTCTGTTGACATTTTAACGTTGACAAATTGGGGGTGATCCGCTAACGGAACCTGGTTCGGTTCGCTCCAATATTTCCTTATATACCGTTTCATTGGCTAAATATCTCCAGCCAAGCTGTAAAAGTCGAAAAATATACAACAATAACCATAAATTATACTTTACATTTTGTGGGGCCGTTTTCGACGCTCTTATCCAGCAAGCGAGCGACCATGTGTGTAAAATGTTCGCATAATCAATATTATGTGCAGAGGCGGCTTTCCCAATGGGCGGACTGGGCAGTTGCCCAGGGCCTCGCGCTTTGAGGGCCTCGCGCAGAGCTTTGACAAAGAAAAAAATTTAAGTTCTTTCTGTTGATTGCATTTCAGAAACACCGATTTTAGTTTAAGTTATACGTTTTGATAAATATTTTTACAGACTAAAGTTCTTACAGCTTTATCGCTGCCTAATTTGTAATAATTCAAGGAAGAAAAGTATACTATTTCTCCAAAGTTATATAAATTGAAACATTAAAAGTAAATCTCTGAAAGTTTTAATCTGATTTCATTGAAGAAAGTTGCATTTTGCAATTTACTAAAACCACAGGATTGCAGTAGTTGCAGACAATTAAGGTTTCAGTAATCGCTGTTTCTAAACGGGAAAGGAATAAAGTTTAAACGAAAAAAATTCAAATCTTAAAATGTCTCAATAGCGCTTCCACGCTCTTTGACAGAGGTTCAAGCTCTTATTTTGGAAGAGTTTTAATCTTTAGAAGTAATTATTTCATTATATCATTCATATTATTTTTATGAACAAATTCAGTTAAAAACGAAAAACTTTTCTCGCTTCGCTCGAGAAAGTTCCATAGTTTTAAACATTATAATAGTAAAAAAACGTTTGGCTATTGAACTGCAGCAAAAAAATTATAATATAATATATTTAAGGACTCCACAGCAAAAACTTCCTTCGTAATTGCAAAATTAATTACTGAATAAGTCTTCTTTTCAGAAGGAAGTGAAACTTAACTACGGTCTAATATTTATAAATCATACTCTACCGGGTACCATTTTTAGCTGGCTAAAATGATTTTGAATAGCCATAAGTGAAATGCATGAAAAAACAACTGTTTGAATATTTAACTGTATCAACGATGATTTCAGTAATTTTAAACACATTAAACGGTTAGCATTTTGATTCCCGAACATATTTAAAAATTGAATTTTTGTGAATTATTACTATTGTGCCTCGCGAGACCATTTTGCCCAGGGCCTCGCAAATCCTAGAGCCGCCACTGATTATGTGGTATAATTCCAGGTCGCTGGGATGGCAGGCTAAAATTTTTACAAATGTGATCACTGGTGAAATATTCCAAAGCACCAATCATTTTTCTCGGAATTTATGGGCGCCATTGTGCTGTAGATTTGTGCCTACGTTTTGGCTTGCCTTACCAGAAATATTTCTAGAGATTAAGTTAAATTTTTAAATACGCCCAGCTTGGTGTTGTTCGCCGAAATGAACTAGCAGGTGTGGATAATTTACTTTACGTCAAAGTCAACCTATAAAATGTTTCTTGATAATGTTTGTGTTTACAATCAAAACTTAGATTATTACATTTACGCAGTTGAAAATGATTTCTGTGAGATGCAATATATTATTACATTATATCATATATTGGTATTTCTAATTTTTAATAGCATTAATGTAAAGCGGAAACTATGTCACCATTAAATATAATTCTCACGTGATTTAGATAATTTCAAATGCACTCATTAGGTACGCTACTTATTTCCGAAATTATTCACCAGTTTTTAATAAAAGGGTAATGCTTTCTCTAAACAAAAACGTATTGATTGTTAAAGTATCAATATTACATACTATGCAATAATGATCCACTTTCCAGCTAACAGCATACAGGCTTATTGCATTAAATCTTAATTCAACTAATAAATCCATGCAACTTCACTAATGAAGTCGCCAGTCTAAATGAATGCTATGCAAATGGGTATGAACAGTTGAAGGATAGTTACTCATTAAAGTTTTATATTATACGAGTATAACTATATACAGAGAAAATAGGAACTTAAAGCCTTTTATTTTCATATCAGTGTTTTAGTTTTTAGCATATTTACATATAACAAATAGTGTCACGTTTTAATTATAAAAGTTGGCAACCACTAGGTGCAGTTTTTAAAATTAATTCCAAAAGATCAAGTAAGTTTCCCTGCCACTATAATATGTCTGTTTTTAACATCATTATCTTTGTTCCATAGCTCTTGAAAATAGCTGAAAGTTTCCTCTGCATCAGGACGAACTCCAGGATCTTGATTTATAAGGCGTTCCAAAAACTGATGCTGAAAATTAGATAAAATAAAATAATTTATGGAGAAATTCAAAACGTTTGCAAAAAAGTAAAAAGAAAACTGGCATGTAGTACCTCAATTTCAAATTTCTCTTGATATACGTATTCCTTGTTTCTGATGTCCTCTTGAATTTTAAAACTGACTCCCGAAACAGTGGATGTCAAGACTTCTATAAATATTAATCCCATTGAATAAATGTCGGTTTTTGTTGTGTATTCTGATCGACCTGCTTCTTGCTATATAGAGTTTAAATAAAACTGTCATCATCGTTTCATTTTTTAAAAATAATATAGGACTAGGACAGATTGATGGCTTGTTAATTGATCAATTCTATATTATTATATATTTCTATATAGATTGAAGTGCAAATAAATGATGATTGATTTTACCATACATGAACATGTATTTAAGTATTCGATTAAATGTTATTGCAAGCACTGTATTTGTAAGTCAATATATCATAATATAATAAATACCTAGTATGTTCATATAAGATAGTAAAGTAGGACATAATATTGTGAACTGATTTATGTGAATATTGTGTTTATATAAGCCAGTAGTCAGCAGATATAAAAACGAAGAGCGCCACAAAAAAGGTTTGCATTTTAAAAACTTAATTTTGGTTGTAATGCTTTGGGAGTCAATCTTATAAAGTATTTTTTTAAATAATGCAATTGGTTTAACCTGTTCAGGACGTAATAGAAAGGGGTTCCAAGACGGGTTGTCTTTTTGGTTGGCGCAGTTCTTGATGATTGAACGCTTTTTCTGCATAATCCAAAGTCTCCAATTTTTACGTGGACATGTCCAATTTCATACATTTTGTAGAATAATATATTTTGAGGTTTCAAATCTCGATGGAGTATTTCTTTTCCGTTCCCTCTTTTTCCCGAATGGAGATGTATCATTCCGTTGCAGATTTGTAAAATGATACTGTGTGCATCTGTTACCGTCTTTTTAGATGGCTCTAGCACCAGCCAGTTTTCTAAGTCATTTCCGGCGCAATGTTCCATTTGAATAACACAAACGTTGTCAATGCTATTGGGAATCAAAATTTTGATAATTTGGGGTAATTTTTCTCGTCGTTCTGTCCAAGAGTTGCATAACTTTACGATGTTTTCATGATCTCCTAATATTTCCAAGCTCTTAATCTCTCTGTCAAATGCTGGATATTTTGTTTTCCTATCATAAGAATACAGTTGTGTTTTTACATAATAGTTCACTAATATTATCCATACCAACTACATAAACAAGTTAATCATCTACCCATTTATTTAATTGATACCATTACCCAAAACATTTTATTTTAAAACATGAACTTTTGAAAAAATTTTTTTTTATCAGATTAATTTATATTATGATCAATAAACAAAAGGATATAATACTTACAAAACCTTCAAGGCATAAAGTGTCCCCGATTCATTCTTGTTTCCAAGCTTCCTTCCCAATAACACTGCACCGTATGTTCCTTCGCCAAGATTGTCCAATATTTCAAAATTCTGTATGGTTTCAGTAGTACCTTCTTCAGTTTCTGAATTAAATTATATCCATGTTTAATCATGTACAGAGCATATTTGTCTATTATAAAAATTACAGTAGAATAAACAATGTTGCTGTTGTTTAATTTAATACTAACCTGATGGAGATAGCCCTGGATTGTCTGCCAAATCATTCGCCATGGTATTTTCGATGTTAAGATTTTGCATATTTTGTAACACTTCAAATTCCGAGGCTGTTTCGTCCAACTTGTCTGCCAAATGAGTGTTTCCGGTATTTCGAAGGATTTCCAAAAATTTTGGAAATATATTATAGTCTTTCTTCTTCATTACTGATATCAACTTTTCATTTTGCTCGAGACTAGTTTTGTGGGCTTTCTACAATTTAATGTATTAGTTATATTAGGGTTAACGTTTAATGAATTTTGATTAAATATACTTACAATGGAATCTGATTCATGTTCACTTATAATTTTCATTTCCAGCAAATGTAGAAGTACCGAAATAATGTTAGACAAATTTTTCGCAAGGAAAACAATGTTCTTATTTAGAATTTCGTCCATTTTCAATAATGATCTAATAAATTGTTGAATTGGTGTGATGTTACGTTATTTAATAGCATGAGATAGTCAACAACAAATTGAGAGCGGAATATTATTGGATTCAACTTTAAAATGCATATAAATGCTTTATTTAAACATTTAATTTATATTACAACAGTTACAGAGACATTACATTCATTACGGTTGATTGACTTATCAGTTGTGAAGGACATCGATGCGATGCATGATATTATAACTTACAAAACACAAGTGTATAATTGCTATTTAATGGCATTTCAAATTATTATGGTCATAGTATATAAAAGTGCAATATAGTATAATATATAGTATGCAGTGCATTTTATTCGTAGCTTATTCACGATAAGCTTGTGATTGATGTGGAAGGGCAAACATATAAATATAAACATATATAGGGCACAGGGGCAATGTTCATTTGCTATTTACCACCTATAGCATTGATAATAAGCAATATTACTGATAAAACATTTAATGAATTGGCATTGTAGATTTTTTACCTTTCAATCATTTTATTAGATCAATCATTATATTTACAATACCTTTTGAATTATAACTAGGAATAACCAATAAGAAAAAAATATTTTTTTCATTTCTTAAAAAAATTATAATGTTCATTAATCCATTTATATTTTGTTGTTTAGTGATTAATCAGCTACAATTCTATTCTAAGAAAATTCTTGTCTGCATTTTCTGAGTTTTAAACACGTGATTTTTGATGGTTTTGAGAAAACATGTGTAAACCATACTACAATCCTAGTCTGCGACCTGTGAAACAGTCTCCTGAACATTCCTCGTGATGCTACCAAATTGAATTTTTTCTTTAGGTTTTTGAAACAAGACAGAAAGTGACCAGCGATATTTTTCAGTTTATCCATGTCTAAACAAAGGCATTGAAATCGTCGACAACACAATTCTAACAGAAAGATAACAGATGAGCCAGCAAGCAGAAATAAATACCAAAAGAATATTACGTGAATTTTCATGCCAAGGCTAATTGGTACAACTTGATTGTTTTCATATTTTGATTGTTTCTCCTTCTCCCAATAGGAATAGAAATCCCTTACTTCATCCAGGTCTCTCCATAGTTTCATATATCCCGACTCAAAAAGCGTACCGAAAAAAGTTTTAAACTTATTTCGAAAACCATATTGAAAAATATAAGAATACAATTTTTTGTCAACTTTTTCATCTGCAGTTTTGCAAATTGCCTTCTCGTCTTTGTTTAGTATTTTAGAAAATATTCCTACTAACATAGATTTAGAAAATAATACAAACAGTTTAGCACCCGGTTTCATGATTAGTTCGACATTTAAATCAAACTGAGAATAGCCTTTTGCTCTGTATTCCGTAGCAGATATTTCGTTGTGCCAGTTGTAAACATACAAGTTTGTACTAATTTTGCTGTCTAAATTATATTTGTAAAATAAATCGACGGAGTAATTGTGATTCCCAAGTCCAGTAAGATATCCGATTTGATGTAAAAGTTTATAATTGTTGTCAATAAGTTCTGCGAAATTTTTGTAACTTCTCTTTTCAAGCGGGACAATTAACTCCCCCGTTATGTAAGTTTCATAATGACATCTGATGACAAACGCTACAATAACAATTAGCAGACAGAAATTTCGTTTTTCTCGCGTGATGTCAAACTGGGCCAACGCAATAGCAATAGTTGATGTTATCACTTGTTCCACTCTGGCATACAATGAACGTATTTCGATCTTGTGAGATGAAATCCAATACGCTGAAGTTAAGAGAATGATGATCAAAATCCAACTGGATAGATCGAATGTGTTTTGAATTATAACATTAAGACGAAGATTGTGGAATGATTCCTTTTCTTCACAATAAACTAGGACATATTCAACATCATCCACAAAAATGTACCTGTCGAACCAATAGCCATTAAAAGTGTTATCATTCATTAACAATATTTCAGAAACGTATAAAGGTGTTGCCAATTTCGAGTAAGTCTTAGACCATCCATACATTCCATCATATTCAGCAGAAAAGTTAAATCGGTTGGCCATTGTCTCTACTGCTTTTTGAGTTGACCAGCAAGAAAGTTTATGTCTAATCAGGTCATAAGCCGAAGCTCTACACTTAAACAATGTGGTAGACTGATTTCTAAACCCATGAGTTTCAAACACTGCAACCTTATTTCCATAAAGTTGTGTATCATAACTATTCCAGATGTGTTTCCATTCAATTTCATTCAGCGTAGATTCAATTTGAATCGCTTCAAAGAAACTGAAGGGATGCGTTTTACAATAAATGCATATTGTAAAAATTGAGAATGTAGACTCGTTTGCTATGAAGATGTAGTAAATGTCTGCCGCTGGCTGTTGAATGGGTTTCAAAAGCCACCTAGTATAAACATTTTCAGGTCCCCCGTCATAAAGGAACAGAATTGTGAAATTCGGACGAGAAACTTTTTGGCCAAAATATTGATCTACACTCCAAAATGTTTTATCGTGTTCAGCAATGATATTCACACTGCAAAGACTTTTCGACAAATCCTTAAATGTCATTTTGTCAACTTCTTTGAAAGTTTTATTTTCCGACGTGGCGATTGTCCAAGGTTGACCATTCTGATTTCTCTCCAAGAACAATTCAAGCCATTTAGAATTTGGAAATCGAATCAAGTTGAAATCGCAGTTGTTGAACGAAGACAAATTTCGAATGCAATTTACGTATCTTCCAAATTTCAAAATGGTTAACGCAGCGTAATAATATAAACATATTTTCAAATGCATATTTTATTGGAAAGTATTTTCACACAAATGGCCAATTGTTTATCTTATTTTCAACTGAAGCATGTTTTACACAAGCACAATATGTAACAAAACGCAAATGTGATTCTGCCGATCCATTTATATCGTGTGAAATTAACACAATTGACGTTAAAGGGGCTCTGGTTCATAGTAGTATAACAACATTTCTATTCCATGTCAAGGCCCCTTTGGAAAATAATTTGCGCACAAATTAAGTCCAAACCAAAGAGTTAACTGTTGTAATTCTTTTATCGAGTGATGTAGTCTCACTTATTGTAATGTTCGTGTGTGAGGCTACTGGGAAGTAGTCGAAGCCTGGAATATACGAATAAAACTAGTACGAGCAAAGATAAATTGAAACAAAACAAATAGTGATTATCGATTTCTGTCTGGTTTGAATAATTTGGATGTTGAGCGGAGTTACTGCGTACAAGCATTACCCAATATTTCCGTCTTGCTCCGTTAATTTCTATTCGCAAGTAAATTACTGTGAGCCTTAAAAACATAGAAATGAGAATTATTAACATAGGAACTAAAATATCCAAAGCAATAGAAAATTTATAATATTTATGATTAATGTAAAAAGTAATATGGAAATTACAACAAAATTTTTACATTATGAAGTGAAACACAAACTTGGACCTGACCGTCTTTCAAGATCATTATTGTGGATTTACCGAATCGAATCAGTTAAAAACGTTTTTAATGGTGTGATATTTGGGTAATCAACTAAATTAATATTTTATATTAGACGCTTTGACCCCAACAGCTCGAATGAATTATTAAGTGTATAATAAAATTTATCACTTTTAAGGCACAGTCAAGGTGATAAAAATGTACGAAATGGAAAACTTGTAAATTACAACAATTAATAGATACTAGTAAGTACTTACAGTACAGACAAGGCAGATTAAAGTAATATGTAATGTTGTGTTTTAACTTATATATTCATTTAAACGCCATTTTTTTATTATAGTACCGCCACGCCAAATTCGTTAGTTTAGTTAATAAGAATTGCCAATTTAATCGAATTTAATTATATAATCGCCAATTTTTTACATAGCAAGTTATGTCGCTGTAAATGGAGTCTCGTTGTATTTTTGACAGAGGGAGATTAGATCTGTGTATGACCCTATGTTCCACTGAAACTCTGAAATTTCGCTGTGTAAAAAGATACTTTCATTGCGAAGTGCGTGGTACGAAGATGACAGTTTGGCTGTTGAATACCACAACACTTGTGCTAGTACTAAACAGTAATATAAGCGTTTACACACTAATAATGTTGAAATAGTTTAAAAGTGCAACAGCGGAGAGTTTAAATGATTTTTATCCCATGCACAATATTTTGAGATGTATATGTAGAGTAACAGACAACATTTGAACTAAATTTACGTCCCAAAAATTAAAATGTTAATACAGCGTAATAATAAAATATAAACAAATTTTTAATTTCATGTTGTAATGGAAAGTGTATTCACACACAGGCACGTATCTAGAAATTTGTTCAAGGGGGGCGGAAGCAAAATTTATACCAAAAATAAGACATATTCGCGCGTAGCGCGAAAAAATTTTGCAATTTTAGGCCATTTTTGAGAAAAATATTCTCTTTTTCTCAGTTTTAGGGGGGGCGCTGCGCCCCCCCCCGCCCCCCTACTAAATACGTGCTTGTTCACACAGGTAGCTTATCATTTAATGTTTTTTTCAAACTGATTGACGTACTGAACAGTAAGGTATAACAAAACATAAATGTTAATTCTGCCATTCCATTTTTATCATATCAAATTCTGCACAATTGACGTCAGAGGGGCGCTGGCCCATAGTAACGTCACAACATTTCCTATTTCCATTCCATGTCAAGGCTCTTTTATCCAACATTGTGGTTTGTAAGACAGTTTGCTACAAAATTAGTCTAACTGTGAGTTAACCAGCATCGAGTAATATATAGTCTCTCCTAGTGCTTGTTCGTGTCTGAGTCTTCTGGGAAGTAGTTGCTGCCTCGAATAAACCAATAAAGGTAGTGCAAACCAATAAAGATACATATATGTAGTAGACTGGGAGAGATAGGAGACTAGGAGGGATATAATGCCCCTTTCAGACTATACTGGGAGGAATAGCTCTGTTTCGGTAGCGGTACCGAACCATGAGGTTTCAGTCTGGGATGGGAGGGATATGTCGTAAAGGATTGATAAGAATAATTCTATGTATAGTGCGACAAATAACGCAGATTATAGGTTTTTACATTTTTTTAGGTCGCCTGAGTAAGGTAGCTTATAGAACCGCACAGTCCGTCGTCTTCGTCGTCGTCCGTCCGCCCGTACCACAGTTAACACGATAACTTTTGAGCACAATGACGGAAGTTGTCCAAACATGGTAACAGCATTGCTTATAGACCAGTGACGAACCAAAAGTTCAATTGCGTTTCCTAATAGGTAGTATAAAATTTTTTACTCCGCTTCTACCAAATTAAAAATTTTATAATAAAGCAAATAAAACCGGAAAATACTATTAGACGATGGAAATAAATCTATTTTGGATTTATATTCAATTTTATAGTCAAATTTCCATTTTTCGATTAACTTTTAATTTTGATAAATAAAATTGACTGATTTTGATTCTCTTTTGATTTTCATAGTCAACATAGATCAATTTTAATTTTCTGTTGATTTTCATAGTTAATATTAATCATTTTTGATTTTATGTTGATTTTCATAGTCAACATTAATAAATTTTGATTTTATGTTGATTTTCATAGTCAAAGTCAACATTAATCCATTTTGGTTTTCTGTTAATTTTCATAGTCAATATTAGTCAATTTTGATTTTCTGTTGATTTTGAAGGTTTTTTCAATAATTATAAATATTGATCTAATTTGAATTACATTTTATTATTCAAAATAAATCTATTATTATATACCACAAAAAATTTGTACACCGTCTCCTTCACTCAGGCGGGCTTTTATTACGGCTTGCCGTAGGTTTTTCTATAATATTCGTAAATGTTAAATATTAAACGTCCCTGTAAAAAGAAGGATGCCTGTCCTAAATGCTATAGCGGCAGCAGCAGTTCTTGCCAAAATTTAGATAATTGAACTCCTGGCTTTGGAAAAAATATCTCTTATATTATAAACACAGAAAAGAGATAAAGCAATAAATTTACCAATCTATCTATGTATGTATGTCTGGTAGGAGAGCTTAGGAAACCTGCATACATTACGTAACGCAAAACCCCCTCCCCAATTTGTAACGCAAGTGCTGACTGTAACACTTTTGGATACCACCTCCTCCTCCCTCAACAACTACACACGTATTAAAAGCAGGTTCCTTAAAACCAAAATGCGCATGCTCACTTCCTCTAAACCACCGAAATGAGTGGTTTTTATTTCATAAATTATTGTAACATCAAAATAGACATTTACATAAATTGATTATGGTGATTGAATGGAAATGATTAGCGAAAGGGGACATTTTGTAATGATCGAGTATGTGTGCATCAATTAGCATTTCAAAACTTCTAATCCAAATTAGTTCTGCTACATCGACAAATTATTTTATATTTTTGGCATTTTTTAGTAGAGTTGTTGTTACTTTTTACTGCCCCCTTGGTTTCTTTGTGCCAGTTTGCACATCTTTTTTGTAAAATTAAATAACAGTATGTAGTACTGGTTAACACCTAAGTGAAGTACCGATGAGTTCTTGGAATTGTTTTTGTTACTGTGATGGGTGGCCTGCAGAAATTCCCTTGTGTGCTAGGTCCCCCTTAGCTGGGTTCACTAGTATTATATATAAACTATAATACTATAAGAAATATCTTTATGACGCATTGTCTATACCGTCAGTGTTTAAAAATTTTTGTTCTTGTGATTGGAGGCTGGAGGGAGTCATGAGCGGAGGCCTATCATGAGCGCAATCTTTTAAAATGAAGTGCAATATATTTACTTACAGTGACTAAAACCGGTGACTAAAACCCCATCTTCATATTATGGAAGTGTTTAAATTTTTTGCGGTTTAGGACTTGCCATCAAGAGCGATTTTTATTATGCATAAAACTAATTTTTATCAATTTTTGAGAATTATCTAGTGGGTTTTTGGGAAATTTAGGGGGTGCTTAAGCATCAATTAATAATAATTATAGCAGCATTATATTGATACAGAAAGTGCAATATACTTAATATTTATGAATATTGTAGAAAATAATGATGAAAATGAAAATGGAAGAGTAACCTAAAATCTGCGATATTTGTAGCACTTGTACACATAAGATCATTCATATCAATCGATTACGACGTATCTCTCCCAGACTGAAACCTCATGGTTCGGGACCTCTAGCGGTATAGAGCTATCCCTCCCAGTCTAGTCTGAGAGGGACATTATATCCCTCCTAGTCACCTATCCTTCCCAGTCTACTGCCTATACAAATTAAACAAATAATGATTATCGGTTCCTGTCTCGTTTGAATAATTTGGATGTTGGTAGCGTAGTTATTGCATGCAAGCATCACCCAATATGTCCGTCTTTTTCTGTTAATTACATTGGCAAAGAAATTACTGTGGACCTCAGAAATCGGAATCATCAAAAAGGGAACTAAAAGATTCAAAGCATTGTGAATGTTATAATATTTAAGATTACTATGAACAGTAACAATAGAATTTACAATAAAAATTGTAAATTTTACAGAGTAAAGAGAGACTTGCAAACTTTCGACCAAAATTTGTCCTGTCTATCTTTCAAATCCAATGTTGTGGTTTAATTGAATCAGTTTATAAATGCTTTTGAAAATGTCATCAACAGAATTCGCTCCTGTAACATTATGTGGGCATGTTTTTTCAACCACTTCTGTTTGTCTACATGGCTGCTGGATACTAAAAGAGGAAAGGAGTAAGTCATTTATTTTCCAAGCATGCACATTTTTAATATAGTAGTCGCTGTTTTATTTCACATAATTATGTTAAACTTTACTAATGGTAATAATATTACTCCATATTTAATGCGAAGGTGATTTTGAAGTCTTTTGAAATGATATCAGTTTACACCCTAATATAATATTACATCAGAGCTGGAATTAGGAATTATTTGTTGTTAGCACAAAAATCATAATCATATCATAATCAAAACTTCCAGATTTTCAAATCTTTACGAATTTTTCAACAACATCAACTTGCTAAAAGAAATGAAATCATTGTCAAACCTGATAAATTGCATCACAGCTATACTGCCCAGTACCCAAATCACGTCCCAGTAATATTTCAACGTCAGATACAATATTGTCATAACCTGTTGGGGTTGGGGTAACGACCCTATCTGCAAGAAAATCAGCACCAGTTTGGCTAAAAGTGTGAAAAGGGCAGACGGTAAACTCAAAACTGACTTTTGTTACACAGATTAAATAACTTTATTAATGGTGATATATCTACAATACCTAGCAAATATGATCAAAATCGAAAGAAACTTATATACAGGGTTGCGTTTTGTCCGAACAAAATTATTACTGTCCAGGATGAAATTAGTTTTGTCTACTTTCTATCCAGGACTAAAGTTGCGACAAAACTAAATTCTTCTAGGATAAAACTAGTTTTGCCCTGGATAAAACCTTTTTTGTCCACACCTTCCTATCCGGACACTGCAACGCTGCTTATATCTGTTAATTATTTGAGTAAAACTTTCTAAAATATTTATTAGCAAAAATTATTTATTAATTTAGGTTTAAATAACCATTTTGTTATTTGGCAAAATGTTTTGAACTATATTAGGAATAACCAATGCGCAAAAAATATGTTTTGTTTCTTAAAAAATGTACAATGCTCATAAATCCATATATATTGTTATTTTTATTTAGTGATTAATCAGCTATAAATCTAAGATTATACTTGTCTGAATTTTCTGAGTTTTAAACAAGTGATTTTTGATGGTTTTGAGAAAACATGTGTAAACCATAATTCGGCCCTAGTCTTCGACCTGTGAAACAGTCTCCTGAGCATTCCACGTGATGTTGACGCTACCAAATTGGATTTTTTTTAGTCTTTTGCACCTAGACAGAAAGTGACCAGCAATATTTTTCAGTTTATCCATGTCCAAACAAAAGCATTGAAATCGTCGACAACACAATTCCAACAGAAAGATAAAAGATGAGCCAGCGAGCAGAAATAAATACCAAAGGAATATTACATGAATTTTCATACCAAGGCTGATTGGTACAGCCTGATTGTTTTCATATTTTGATTTTTCCTCCTTCTCCCAATAGGAATAGAAATCCCGTCCCGTACATCATCCAGGTCTCTTTACAGTTTAATAAACCCTGACTCAAAAAGAGTACCGAAAAAAATTTTAAACCTATTTCGAAAAGCATATTTAAAAACATAAGAATGCAACTTTTTCGAAACTTTTTCATCTGCTGTTTTGCAAATTGCCTTGTCGTCCCTTTTTAGTATTTCAGAAAATATTTCTCCTAATCTCGATTTAGAATATTGTAAAAACAATTTAGCCCCAGTTTTCATAATTAGTTCGACATTTAAATCAAACTGAGAGTAGCCTTTCCGTAGCAGATTTTTCGCTGTCCCAGTTGTAATTGTAAACATGCAAGTTTGTATTAATTTTGCTTTCTAAATTAAATTTGTAAAATATATCGACGGAGTAGTTATGATCACCAATTCCAGTATGATATCCGATTTGATGTGATTTATAATTGTTGTCAACAAGTTCTTTAAAATTGATTGTCTGCCAAATCATTTGCCATGGCATTTTTGATGTTAAAATTTTGCAAATTTTGTAACACTTCAAACTCCAAGGCCGTTTCGTTCAATTTGGCTGCCACATGAGAGTTTCCCGTATTTCGAAGGATTTCAAAAAATTTTGGAAATATGTTATAGACTTTCTTCTTCATTACTGATATCAACTTTTCATTTTGCTCGAGACTAGTATTGTGGGCTTTCTACATATTAATGTATTAGTTATATAGGGATTGACGTTTGATGAATTTTGTTCAAATTATACTTACAATGGAATCTAATTCATGTTCGCTTATAATGTAGAAGTACTGAAATAATGTTAGACAAATTTTTCGCAAGGTAAACAATGTTCTTATTTAGAATTTCGTCCATTTTCAATGATGGTCTTATAAATTGTTGAATTGATGTAATAATATAATATTATGTTATTTAATATCATGAGATAGTCAACGACAAATTGAGAGCGAAATATTGTTGGATTCAACTTTAAAATGCATATATAAATGCTTTATTTAAACATTTAATTTACATTACAAATTACAACAGTTATAGAGACATTACATTCATTACTACGGTTGATTGACTTATCTGTTGTGAAGGACATCGATGCGATGCATGATACTAACTTACAAAACAAAACACGAGTGTATATAATTGTTATTTAATTGTATTTCATATTATTGGTCATAGTAAAAGTGCAATATAATATATAGTATGCAGTGCATTTTATTCGTAGCTTATTCACGATAAGCTTGTGATTGATGTGGAAGGGCAAACATATAAATATAAACACATACAGGGCACAGGACAATGTTCATTTGCCGTTTACTACTCATGGCATTGATAAGAAGCAATATTACTGATAAAACATTTAATGGATTGGCTTGTTAGAGTTATTACCTTTCAATCATTTTAGTGCAATAAAAATCATAAGCCTGCTATACTTAGTCTTACAGATATATAATATAATACTTAGCTTCACATATCTATTTTGGGTAGTAATGGCTCCATCCAAATTTAAAATTCTCAACATTTTTCATAAAATAATATGATGTGGTAGAAATACTAATATGTACACTACGACAACTAATTTAAATTTTATAACGCTAGACTGCAATTAATTATTTATTGATTGCATTGATTAGATTAAAATTATTAGATTAGATTACATGCGGGTTGACTGGTTACTATAGGTACTAATCTTTCAATAATGAACACAGGAAACGAAATAGCCATTCCAATCAGCAACCAAATTAGAGGAGCTCTGATATTTTTAAATGCCATTGAACGGGGTCCATTTCCAATCGTTGTTTTTGAAACGATATCCAGAACTTTATCTTTATTTTGCTTGTTAGATGTTAGTGAGTCAATTGCCCTAGTCTCACGGTAGTACAAATACACGTCGGCTATCTTCCATGTAATTCCTGCGCTTGGAAATTGTTCAAATATCCCCATTACTTCTGGGTACGGATCTCTTGACAGCATGAGCATTTGGTCTCGCTTTATAGTTTCGGAAGACAAAACGTAAGCGTCCCTCGAAATAAATTTCTCCATTAACGAACCAGCCAATTCAACCATCGTTTTTACCCCAAGGAACACTTCATTGTTGGAAACAATTCGTTGGTAGATTTCCAGCCAGATTTCCTCATTGTCTCCATTTGAAATGTGTTTACCGTTTCCACTTACCCAAGCAGATGGATTTTGAAGTTTTATTTGTAAATCATTGAAAGCGGTGTTGTTTCGATAAGAAATCTCCTCAGAAAATGCTTCTTCAGTGACAGATGCAATTTCATTTGTCTCTGAATACGGTAATTTGGGAATTGTAAATACAGATTTATTGTTTTCTACTAAATCGATAAATGTTTTCAGATTCTGTGTTGGTAATTGTGCCATGAGAAAACTTGTTAGTGTTCCACGATAACATTCAGAGATCAAAAGACAGTAGAATAGCCACATTGTGAAAACAATTCGAAATGATGCTTTATTTGACGGCAATTTATTTTCTTGTGCCTGGTCAAGAAGAGGGCGCATTATAGCTCCAAAATATGGTCTAAAATGAGTATTTTTATATCCAACTTCATAAATAGAAAATATCAAAAATATTAGCACAACAATCATCACCGAAGGTATAATTGTCAAAGCTGTCCATTCCCCCAAAGGTTCAAATACAATTCCTAATCCTTGTTCTTGGTGTATATATTTTCCACTATTTGAAACAAACGCTAGATCCCAGCTAATTCCAGTAGTGGAGACATGGTAATATTTCGTCATACTTCTTATAAATTTTAAATATGTAGTGATAAGCACGTAATAGTGTACCTCACCAGGGTTAGTGCCTATTGTAAAGACATTTACTGATAAATTGTAGGAATCCACTAATTGTCTCAATAAAAAGTTTAGAGGAGGTGGAAATGGAGCAGTTGGGTCGGAGCTCAATTTGGTATATGCAACAGGAAATGGATCCATTTCCAATAATTTCTTTGTTGTAATTGAAGCGTCCGAAATGGCAGTAAATGGCGCCCTATGATAATTTATCGAACGTCGATGACTGGGAAGGATGGCATAAGATTTTAATACCAACCAGAATGAATTTCCAAAATCAGCACAAAAATAGCACATTTTATAAACAGTGTCATAAGTCACTAAATACGAAGTTGATCTTCTCGTATTCAATCTGAATGGCTTTAAGATGTCTGTAGGCAATATATTTGGCAAAACAATAAAAATAAATGATATCCCGGGAATCTTGAAGTGCTCATTTATACTTTTGATATTCACTGCAGATATTTCAGCAATGTGCCAATTTACAATATTTCCAAAGTGTTTATGAATTGTTGAACCTTTAGAAAATGAAATCACATTTTGTACAGTTGTTGGAATTTTATAGTTCACATGGAAAATATTCAGGACGTAAGAAATAAATTCATTATAAGGAATAACTTTCCCTTGGTATTCCAGACATTGATCCTTCTGATTAGTAATATCCGGAGGAGAGATATTAAGATTACTAAAATCTTTTAAATTCAATTGTAATAATATTTCAAGATGTTTTAGCATATGAGTGTCCCCTGTGTTAATCGCGAGAAACAATAAATATATCTCAAATGGAAGAAGTGAACGGCAAAACACTAATGGATACATTATTCCTAGGAATAAAAATCTTGCTGCTACCAACACATCGATAGTACTGAAGATAAAATCAATGCCAGCAATTTACCAAACAAACTTTGTCCATTTGATACCCGGTAATAACCGGTATTCCGGATTATAAAATGCAGAACTTCAGTTATGAATTCTTGGAAAATAAATATAAATTGGGTCATTAGAAAATAAAGTTTAAGGAGCAAAATGCATTATGAAGTTAATATTCGGTAGATAATTGTAAGATTACTTCAAGCTAAACAAATAAAAAAAAATTTCCTTTATTCTTGCGATAATACATTCCACGTATGTGTAATACATATAGTCGAAGGTATACATAATAGAGGTAGTATTAAACATTAAAAATTTAGGAAACGTTTATGTCGTAATTGACCGCACACTCAATTCAATACCGTTCGATTCTTGTAAACAATGCAGTACTTTTTTTTAATTCTTTCTCTAGTTAGGCTTTATTTCTTTGGAAAATTAACTATTTGGCCATACAACTTTTAAAGTTATTCTGCGTTCGTCGAATTAAAAACTGTAACTTATAATCTTAGACTAGACATTAATCTTCAGTATGCACAATTATTTACAACAGTTAAAGTTTTTTCATTATTCTCTGAGCATTGAACTAAGTATAAGTTTAATCGGTCGCCTCTAAGTTTTCTAAGTTCCGTTCCAACTAACTGGCTAGTCTACTTGACTAAGGAAAAGTGGAGTGGGACATTTTTGGCATACACGTGGGTATACGTTTTTGACGTATTTTGCTTTACGTGCATTTTCGAATCCTATTCTCTTGACCTTTGCTTTGTCTCATTTTCTATTTGAAAGATATCATTGGAAACATTCTCAATTAACAGAGGGTAGGGACAATGAATTCAATATTTCTCTCAATACCTGTTGGCTATTAAGCCAGTTACTAATGCAAAGGCCAGCCAAGAATATTATAATTTACAAATAAGTCTCAAATTGCTCTTCGTTGAGAGGTGTTCCTACATTATTCTCAAACAAATAGAATCGGGCATTTCGTTCAGCATACAATTTAAGATTGGATTCTGAAAACTCTTCGTCTTTCAAGTTAAACTCCCCAATAGCAATTGTTTTGCGTTTATTAAAATTTTGGAACAATTGCAGAACTTTGTCTACTTCTTGGGACTTGATGGGGTACTTAAAACGAAGGACAAGATTTTCAGCAGAAAAATGCTTTAGAATGGAATACATTTTAGCAGAAGTATATGAATGGAGAACTAACTTGTGTAGCTTGTGTATGCCTAAGAAATTCACTGGAATGTTATTTAACCTAACTTTGTCGACTTTCTTGGAAGACTTGAGAAACTTTAAAAAGTTTTGTTTAAGTATCATGTTCCTGCAAGAGGGGTTTGTCGAGACAACGAGCGTTTCCAAATTTGGACATTTAGTGCAATCAATAAAAGTTTCAATTTCATTTGACGTAATAGCAAGGCTTTTTAGATTCCGTAATTCGGCTTTGCCGCTGTCCTTTGTACAGCTTAAAGTGCAATTCTCAAGAAATAACTTTTCGACTGATGAAGGAATACACAAAGGATCAACATGCGAGAACAAATAAAGTTCTCTAACAGTCATTTGTGTTTTTTCGTCTAAATTGAAGTTTTTCAAAATAAGTTTGTTAATGTTTGCAGTTGACTCAGTCCAATTAAGTATTTTTGAACAATTTAAAGCAAGACTATCTAGTTTGTCCATTTTACCCAAGTCCACTGACATTTTGGTTTTTCCCAAACTGTCATCTACGTGTAATTTTTTAAGTTGTTCAAAATCAACAAGAACACTCAAATCAAAGTTTGTAAGGTCTTCCCCATTATCAAATACTTTTATGTTGTCCAAGTTTAAAATTCGTGGACTGATTTTTTCCTGGCTAACTACAGTACAGTTTGTTAGAGTAATTTCTTCCGCTGAGCAAGGAATGTTTTTTACCCTGAATCCAGTATTATGTGTTGATATGTCGTTATAGGGATTTTCTATATCTACATTGCCAACATTTTTTGGAATGTCAATGTCTTTAAATGTTAAGCTATCTAACTGTTGCAAGTTATGGAATTGAATTTTCAACTCGTTAAGCCCAACGTTGTTACTAATTTTCAATACAATCTGACCCTCTTTACATTCTGCATTGTAGCTTGGCACCGACAAGGCTTCTAATGCTTCAAGGACTTCCCAAAAGAATTCGGGCGGGTATTTAATTAGTAGCAAATCACCTTTATGAATTAACTCATGCTTTCCTAAGTTAGAGTATCTATCTAGATACGCCTTTATATCACATCTGCGTTTTTGTAAAGTTAAGCAGGCTACTTTTATAACTACAGGGTTGTGTTGTAGGATTTCAGCTAATTGATTCAATTGATCCTTACTATGAGGTACACCACGTAAATAAATCCTTAAATGATAAACACTTTCTGTGCTAGTGTATCTCGCCAATGGATTCCATTGCTCATCGTTGCCATTTTCTATGAATGCATCGTCTTCTAATGTTTCATTCTCTGATGTGTCGATTTCTTCAGAAGATTCATTGGAATCTAAATTGCAACAGTCCAAACATGTCGAACGGCAATCTTCAATATCGTTTGGAGTAGGAGTACTAACGGCATCAGTCTTTTCATTATCAATGTTTGGTTCAGGGTTTATTGTACCTGTAAATCAATGATATAGTACTAATTAACGGTGTATCAGCTACAAACCAAATGTTTTTACAAAGTTCATTTAGTATTAAAATCTAAATTGATACATTTTTCGTTAATTTGAAGTTATTTTCAGTTTTAGAAAAAGATGAATATCAAAATGACGTGTATAACATATCTCACCTGCTGTGTACCACAAATTATTCAACTGTTTAGTCACAGAATTTGAATTAGGCCTGTCTTTAGGGTTTTGCGACAACATGGATTTGATTAGTTTTTCCTATAAGTTTAATATAGGCATATTATTATTACAACTTATAATCTTGATCTCCGTAAATCGTTTTTACTTTAAAAGTTGCATGGATAAGTTAATAATAATAATAATCACCTCGGAATGAAATTCGAGGTTGAAGTTGTTTGGAAGCAAACCTTTTCTGGTATTAACAATATTAATGATTTCTTTCTTTTCAACCATTGAGTACAGAATTTCGAAGAAAATAATTCCCATTGAAAATATATCAGTCAATACATCATAGTCTCGTTCCGTTTCCTTTAAAACAACAACAAATGTATGTTAGAACGACGTCAAGTCAGAGGTAAGTAGATACTACTACGGGCTTTTTATTTTAAACGAGATAGAAATAAGAATATTTAAACCTGCTCGGGACTTTTATAATGTTCTGTTCCGCAATTCGTCATCAGACTTTTTCTGCTTGCTTTTGATTGCATGTAAGTTTGCTTAGACAATCCCAGATCTCCAATTTTGACAATAACATTTTCATCCCCTTTTCGATAGCAATGTAGTAAAAGTATATTCGCTGGTTTTAGATCTCTATGAATGATGTTTTTAGAGTGTAAGCTTTGAACTCCTAATGAAATCTGATAACAAATTTGCTTAGCATCCTCTACTGTCTTTTGTTGAGGTAGTTTCAAAATCCATGCAGATAAATTCCGTCCATTACAAAGTTCCATTTGAATACAGTGTATGGGAAGTCCTACGTAATCTTCAAATTGAGAATTGAGTTCTACTGACTCATCTGTGATGGTTTCTCTCCACGCATTTTCAAACTTGATTATATGTTGATGTTCAGATCGTAAAAGTGAGTTTATCTCACGGTAGGAATTTTCACGGCTAAATTAGGCAATAAAAAGAAATCATTTATTTGGAAATAGTTAAAGTTGAAATAGTACTTTAATAAATAAATGATTGAATGATTTAATAAATTAATGCTTTATTACGTAATTTTAATTGCGTAATATGTTTTGTTTTTCTTAAGCCTTGCTTTCATCACAGCACCAAATTCTCCGGCACCAATTACTTCATATCTGTCAAAATCCCCCAGTCGTAACTTTTGTGACCCTACCATTGTCAGATCAAGTTTCAAGTTTTCGGTATCTGAAATTAGTGTTAACAGTTATTCCACTTTAACTTTTATTAAATTAGCTTCATAGAATGGTGTTACACGTTTTCACTGTACAAGGAGTTCAAACGGAATTCCAGTATTAAATCCTTGCCTCCCTCATTTCCGCTTAGTACTTATAGATAGTAAATATTATAAAATAATTTCAAGCAGTTTGATTCAAACAGCAATTTTCATGTTTTTTGAAAAAGACAACAATTTGTATGTGCATGCATTTTTAAATACATTTCAATGAACTCATATTTTGACGCAGTATAAAACAATTGGCAATTTTTCAAAAAATCATTCAACTCATATTTACAGGTCAATTATTTATATTAGTTATGTAATTAAAGTAGAAAGTGAAGAAAATACGAGGTTGTCTATTATGCTGGCATCAACTATATTTAAAAGCAAGTTGTCCGGAGCTGAATTCCAGTTCCACTACGTGATATAATGAACTAAAGGCCAATGAACTTAATTTTGAACTTAAATCGTGTATAAGTATTGTGAAATGGAAAGCAGTAAAGCGTAGTACCTACATTATTATTATTATGGAATGTATAAAGCTACAACGTAGTGATATACGGAGATAAGGACTTATGTATATAGCCTACATACAATTCATTCCGTATTTATTTAACATACATTTGTATGTTCGATTCAAAAACGTTTAGTATTATGCAGTTTTTATAGCTTATATTGCGTCTTAAAAATACAAAATGAAAACTACCACGTCATAAAAATAATGTTACTTTTGAGATTGCTTACGTCAATTAGATTACCTGCCTATTTAGATCATGTTTTGATTTTTTTATTTTTTTCTGACATTTTAATAGTTTTTTTAACATTTTAAAAGTAATTTACCGTCACGCGAAGAGTCATTTGGTTGAACCAATTTAACAAGGTGTTCATTTTCAGTGGACAAAAAAATGCTTTTTAAAGATTCCCAATCGACATCCTTTTTTATGAGGCAGAGAAAAATATCTGAATTTCCATCAAATTGGTCTTTCCGTTTCTAAGTGAGAGAAATTAAATCACTAAACCAATAACAAAGATAAAAAATGTAAAAGAATACTTACGATTGTATCCATTTCTTCGAGAGAAAGAATGCCATTTTGAACAAGGTATAACAAAACTTTATTGGTATTAGTCAAATTTTGACTTAAGCCTACCAAATTACTTTTAATTTTTCCTTCGACAGACGGCATCTTAATAATTTAATTATGACGCACTGCTTTTATGCAGTTATAATCCTTTCAACGATCAGAAATGTTCTAATGTGAATTAAAAAACTGCAACCAAAGGAAATATTTATTTCCATCATACTTGTCTTTGTAACGCATGTACGTCCGTGTAAATGCGACGAGAATTCATGATATTCACGAATCGTAGCTTCGTTTGTTTGTGTTTCCATTAAGCAATACACCAACACATTATTATTTGCATCCCGTGATTTATCATACTTATCAGACAATTATTTGATAGCATGAGTTGATAAATGATATTACTCTTGGCGATAAGTTTTTATGGCTAATACAGTTTATGATTCATCTAAATGGTTTGTTATATTATACGCATATAACCTCAGTCACAAAGTCACAACTCACAATGCATTGCCCTTATTATCAGAGTTTGTGCTCAGTAAAAGATTATTTGAGGAAATGAAACAATGTCAAATATGGGCATAAAATTTGGTACCAATAGAAATAAATACATACAACAATCGGTGACATTGCTGACAGAATAGCCACTAAGGGATCCAATAAAAATATTTGTGTTCATGTCAATGCTCTCTGCGTCTGTGTCGTTTGGCAATATTATTCAATCAAAATATATCTACTTTAGGTATGTACATATACATTTAAAGCATGGAATGTGAGCCCAGACGATGTTGACAGAAAAACGTTATTTGTAGCTCAGTAAGCACTGTTTGTAAATCATTGACCTAATATATAAGTATAATGTAAACTCGGTTATCGATTACCGGTTTCAAAGTATGAAGGGAGCTATTTCAAATTGCTAATAATATAATGAACTACCACACAACTTATAAGTTATATGGGTATAGGTTAAGGCGATCAAGTAATGTTTATATTATCAATCACCAGAAAATTTTGGAACTTTAGCATTCGAAATGAATATATTGAAATCCAGGATTAGATTTTCAATTATTTATTCTACACTTTGTACATGTCGGTAAATTTATTCTTTAAATAGCTTGCTTTAAGCATTAACCTGTATTAACTATAAACTTTTCTACGTTAAAGGATGAGCTATCCATCAATGGAGACCAATACACTGTGTAGCATCAAGCTGCCCTAGTAGGAAGCGAAGGAAAAAGGGTTATTTTTACCGAAAGGGGTACGTTTGGAATGAAAGCCGACCACACTAAGTTTCACGTAGCCGACAATCAACACAAATCACAAAGCTGGAATAGTATGTGTATTCTATTGAAAAATATTTATTGTAGTTATTATTTATATGTACTGCGCTAGCATAAAATAATTAGACACATAATTAGACACACTTTATCACATAGCTCACGTTCATATAGTGATAAAAACAAACAATTAAAATAAATTTGGCTAATTTTATTATGCTTGCACAATATGTCCTACACACTGCTCCTGCCATACTTAAAAATGTTTGAATGCTGCAGATTGGAACAACGCCAAATAAACGAAAATAGCCACAACATTTAGAAGTAAATTGTTGGCACATTTCCTTTTAAATAGCCGTAGCCCCCATTTTCCTTGATAAAAATCAAGGACGGGTATTCAGTCCGCAAAGTCAGCAGTCAGTCATTCTAAATAAACAAAAAAATCATTAAATTATGACCTAAAATAATGCTCACCTCCACTACTCTTACTGTAACTTTTGATAATAATAAGGAACATTTCCATAATAATTATCCTTGTTCGGAACCCTGTCAAGGGCGTACAGCTCAAGTGGCTTTAGTGAGCAAATCTGCTGGTAATACCGAACGTACCTTACATTGAATACCAACACGTTTAAGCTTACCTTACAAACTGAGACATATGATTTTAAAATATATTGCCTAACATACCAGCAGAGACTAAATTAATGTTATAAAATTTTTAAATTAAAAAAATGAAATACATGAAACGTCAAATCTTATCTATGAAGCTGGCAGGGAAAGTTCTTCATCTTCGCATGATAATTGCAAGTCATCTAATTCAAAAATTTCAATGTCTTCATTTTCTTGGTCTTCTGTTTCGTTTGGAAATAAAGTTCTGGCATTATTCGGCATATCCAACAAAAAAAGCACTTCTTCCGGAATCTCTTTATGTTTTCGAATGGCCATGCGTTGTGGTAAATAGATGGAGGATACAAAAGGATCCGAGGTATCTAAGGCTCTACAAAACACATCCATCATATTGTCACGTCTGCTTGTCTTTCGGGCATTTGAAAGCCTATATTTTCTATAATATTTGTTTCTGGCTTCTCCAGCATCTTCTCCCATCACACCCAGTGGAAGGACACTGTTTTTAATTATGTCACGGCCGTGCACAAGTATTTTGTGAAGAGTAACAGGAAGATAGTACCAGTTATAACCCGAATCATTAACGTAGTAATGAAGCAGTGATTTGCAAAATTCATCAAATCTGTCAGCATTAATTGGTCGATGAACAGATAATGTCACCAATAATGTTCTCAAATCTTTCACTAGTCGTAACTCAAGACCCAGAATATTAGCAAATTTTTCATATTCTTCAAATGCACGGCGGGCGGTATTTCCATCATTTGAATTACCACTGCCCCCTGGGATGGGGTAATCTACTTTTAATCCCAATTCTTTAAACAACTCACTTTGGATATGTTGTTTGCGACCCGCGTATTCACTTTTGTTACAGCTCCACTGTTTTATCTCAAGTTTGTATGCCAAATGAAGACAAAATTCAAAACAACGAATCCATGCGTGAAGTGGACTCATTCCATATTGCACCGTCTCAGGGGATGGCAAAAATTTACCATTTTTGAAGTTTTCAAGAACATTATAATCTGGTGGTTTAGATTTACAAAGGGGGCAAGATAAACTGGAGGGTGTTTTTAAAATAACACTTAACACCTTACCAGGGTCGCATTAACGAAAAATATGCAAAATTAAATTAGCTACAACTTAAGCCACGGGCCATGCCGGTGTCTATAACTGACACATATTGTCAATTCGAATGTGAGGATTGCAATGGTGTATATACGAATTCTCTCTGTCGTTAGTGTATGCTTCAAAAGTCGATTTGAAAAATGTAAATGGGAGATTACATTGTTAAGATTGAGGAGCAGTGGAAAAGTACTGGGATTTTTAACGCCCGCGCCAACACATGTATTGTACACACAGTGCAATAGAGTTGTCCTATATATGCATAAACGTTCACTTCTATTGGTTCTCCATGCATGGAATTATCATCCCCGCATCAGTCCTCACCTTTTAACGTTGTCTTTTTCGCCTATCTATTTTAGGGTTAAAGCTTTTCTCATCATCTAATAACATAAAAGTACATAATTTTAAGTTTTATGCAAATAAAACTTACATGTGATGTGATAACGGAATCGTTTCCATGATTCAATTTTGACTAGTGAAACCAGCAAAGGGACGAACATAGCACTCAAGAGAAAATCAGCAGGCAACCCATCACAATAATAAAAACAATCCAAAAAAATCATTAGTACATACTATAACTCACTATCCTTTATGGCTTTGTACAGGCACTGGGTTGCCATGTTTCACGAGATTTACGAAGACTGAGTATGCCATAGCTGATTAGGACATGTATCCTAACCCAGGTCTAACTATCCCATGCTTAATCCAGGTATAATAAAGTCTTATCTTTCTCAGCGTTACGTCCGCGTCGTTTCAACAAATGTTTTGTCAAAATAATCTAAAAGTTATTAATATTAAGTTATTGTCTGTATTAACCTTAACACCGACCTTTACTTTTACTGTATTGTGTTTTGGTATCAAAAAAGTAGAGAATTGCTTTAGGTTCATATTGATACATTGACTAATCCTTCCTACTTAGAACACCAACAAATATAAAATTATTTCAACCCATGAATTGTAAACAAGTAATTTCTTGTGATAATGTGTCTGACCGTGATAAGTTTGCTGATTGTGTATGTTATCTCACTATATAAAAGTCAAGAGTAGGATAGTAGTAGGAATGTCAGTCATTATTAGTCATTGTTTTGCCATTAAAATGTTTATGAGATTGTTCACATTTTATTTCGCACTAACTCTAATGTCTATTCATTCGAAGTGACAGTTCTAATAGCTGATAAGAAATATGAATGCATTACCTAGAATCCATTTCCTACATTTGTACGGAAGTAAATACAGATATGTTCTTAACATTGACAGTTCCACGTATAGGTAATAAATGGGAATTACTTTACTAATGACTAAATAGCAATAAATGCCAGGTGATACCAAACGTCATAAACCTGTAAGCTACTCCTACATGTAACATTGTAAATGACCATTTTGCATTGCCACATGGGATAAAACATCCTATCTTGACAGATTTTATGTCAAATTTGCATGTCCTTCAAGTATTTTTAATGTTAACTTATACGATTGAATGAAGGAATGCAATTGCAATTGTTTTTACCACAGATTGAATATATGAATTTAAGCTGAAATATTTTCGTGTATTTTGAATCTGAAAATGCATTCTATTGTACAATTTTGAATGATATCCATTTTTACAGTTGCGACAGTTACAAGTACCAATACAGAGTTAGCTCGAGGTAATAAATATCACTTTCACAGAAAATTACATTTTATAAACTTTATTTTGAAAATAGAAAAACACTAGAGTTTTCTTTATAACAGTAATATAAAATTCAAAATTTCCAAAAACAGAATTAATGTTTGTACCATGCCATAACGTAAATATTTGGTTTGGAAACAGTAAGTTTGGTAACTAAATACGACTTGGTTCAATCAACAAGCACGTATCGAGGAATTTGACCAAGCGACAAACTCTTTTGAATATTTAACCAAGGTTGGGTCGTCGTTTTTATTTTTTTGAAAATTTTTGGTCAAAATTTTCAAAACGACTTGGTCAAAACATACAAAAGTAATCGTTTTTTATTGGACAGTTTTGGCCGGTTTGACCATCCAAAAACAAAAAGGTGGTCTTACTAACACTGTTTTTAACCTTTTCTGACAAATTTAGGGACCCCCTTCAAACAAAACCCTGTTAAATACGTGCTTGTCAATTAGTATAAATTAAAGATAAGGGACTATAATCATTATGTTCAGAGTGTCCCTTTTAATACAAAGATAATTAATAATCAACTAATAGATTTTATAATATTAAAATTATATAGTCAACATGTGGGATGGTAGCAGTAGGTAGAAAAGCAAATACTCAGTCAGTTCAGTCAATTAGTTTAGCAACAGGGTTTAGGAGGATTAAAAATAAGGGATAGATGAATTAGTTAAATTAGGAAAACGATAGTTTTGTCCGGATACAAGTAGACAAAAATTAATTTTGTCCAATAAACAAAACTAATTTCATCCTAGACAGTTAAACATTCGTTCGGATAAAACGCAAAACTGCTTAGCAATATGATTTTGAAGATTGTCTTGTAAAAATTTATTCGCATGTTCCTGTGAAGTAAATAAAGATTTGGGTCCAACAATTGTCAACTTAATTTCGTTTGATATACTGAAGCCCAAAACAGAGACGGCTGTAACAGAAAAATATTGTCGTCTTATAATTGATCAATCCTATCGTACAAATAGTATATTATATACAAAAAAATTATGGAATATTTCGTACCTTTCTGTTGGTAAGGTACCAAAAATCCGCTAACATTGCTACATTCAATGCCAAATACTTGGGAATATTTTTCAGAGCAAATTAAATGTGCGTACGTCAAGCATATCTTGCCACGAAGTTTTCTTTGAATGAAATATATTAGCTTCTTTGGTAACAATGCTATTGGCTTTACGAAATGATATACTGCTCTGTCGTAATGTTTATCCTCAAAATCTTGAAAAATCTTGTTGACTTCTTGTATACTTTCTTTTTTAGGGTTGTTCTTGTTTTTTATCTCAAATGCTAGCGGCGCATTTGTACTGAAATTAAATAAAAACAAAATTGCACGAAATACTAAATCGAAATACTAAAGCTAACAAAATTATGTTTACATATAAATTGGAAGTGTTTAGGAACACCGTAAAATCTGTAATAAACGTTGGGGGGAAGTCAGTTACGATTAGCTAAGCACTGGGTATGCAAACAAACGCCTTCCGGGTCTTAAACAAAAGACAGTTTGCCCGACAAATAATATATAAAAATTTTGGGTTTTAAGGTAAAAATTCCTTTCTTTTCTTCGATTTCGGGGGGGGCGGGCCCCCTCTCGCTGCGGCCCTGCAGTTGGACACCGCAGAGGTTAAAATATTTATTGGTACATGCAGCTTGGGTTGGTTGTGTTTTAGTAAAGTGACCAGTCAATATTGATAACAGATTGATAGATAGCATTTCTTATATTTAGAATTTTTCATCCAAAATAATTGTTCTGCTCAATAGATAAAATGTTTTAAATTTTAAAACTATTTTCAAAAAATTGTCACAAACGCCTCTAATAAAAGCAGGGTCAGATTTTTACAGATTTTACGGTAATTACGTGGCGTTTAGTCTTACAAATGATTGCACAGTTCATCCTGGGGATGATTAGGCCATGGCAAACTTGTGAATATACATATCTTATCTGGAATCTCTTTCTTGTCAGTTGCTGTCTCATTAATAAGACAATTTATATAATTCAAAACTAGATCGAGCATCACCGCTTGAAATCGAACTTTGGTTTTATGGCGAATATCTTTAACGAGCGGAAGTGGAACGGTCACTTGTGTTATAAACAATCCATCTTCATTTTCTCCTTTATACAGGGGAGATTCAGATACTGACATAATTGTTTCCAGAAGGTATCCGAAATAACCAAAAGCTGCTTTTGTCAATATTTTAAACTGAAAAATATTAAAAATTAAATATGAAAATAAAACATTGGTAAATTAATTGAAAATATTTTACAGATAAATAGCGAGCGTACAGTTTTCCATTTAATATCTTGGAATTCTTTTACTGGGTATTTACGTTGTGTATTGGTCAATAAATCAAGAATATGAAGCACACTGTAGCCGTCTGCCAGTAGATGATGAATTTTAAAAGAAAAGATGGTGTCGTCACTTTCTTTTCGGTAAAGTAATAAAATTCCCCACAATGGACACTTTTTAATATCGTAGCGATTTTTCAGCCATCCGCAGATTTCTTCTTCATATGAAATATTGTCTTTTAGAGTGGTACATTTGACATGATCTTCGTATTTCAATTTGCTTGGAAAAGTTTTAAAAAACCAGTAGCCCCAAAATCTGAAAATACTTTGATGAAAACGAATGTGTTTGTGATTGGAAGGAATCTCTTTGCTATAATCAATTTGTATTACATTTTTCTCAAACTGTTTGAAAAAAGATGGGCCATCTACTTTTCCGTTGAGTTTTAAATTAAGTACAATATTTGGATTAAAGTTTTTTGAATTAGGATCGTCTATATCAGTATCCATTGTAGTTACAGTCATATAATCGAGATACTTCATTGGCGATAAATCAGAGTGAAAAATAAGAGCGCAGAAAGTCGCAAGTATTTTCCAGATATAAAAAACTAATAAGAAAAATGGGCTTAATAAAACTGTAAAACTGAAAATGGTCAATACCAGAATTTTTTTCAATAAATGAAACGTAATTGCCCAAAAATTAAACATTTTAATTGATTATGCAATTTTAAATCAATTAACTCTACTTCTTGTAATATTTTGTTTTATTTTTAAACGATAGAACTTATTTGCAGCCCAGAATTAAATTCAGCTACTTGGTGCTCAAAGTATTGCATATATTCTTGTGAGGTTCACTTTGCTGAATTTTTCTTATATATGCTGGCCATTGTGTGTAAGCAATTGATGAGCTTAAAGCTGTAACAGTGTATTACTGTTTAATGTGAGCTTCGGTTCTGCATTGCAACGTTTTTCATTGCAGTTTTATTTCTTCTGT